>JANVCK010132649.1:0-11351 GCA_026546655.1 Epizoanthus illoricatus
GGCTGATAGCCTACTAGTAGAGTAGCCAATCAGAGAGCTCCATTGCCATTAGCTAGTGAGTATGAATATAATAATTCCAGATATTAACCTCCCCCTAAATCAGCAGCAATTGCTCAGATATGATATTAGGTTATTCTCTTTTCTCTCGGTTCATATTAGTTGTTGACACTTCTTAACATATCAGTATGAAATGATGAAAACGTCAGAAATGAAAAGTTCAGTTACAATATGCAGAACATTGTAAAATTCTGCATATAAGTCCCCCAAAATATATATATATTATTTTATTTTTATTTTTTATCTTCTATTTTCTTATGTACAATTTTAAAAAAAATTTAAAAAAATTAATTAAATAAAAGTCCACTAAATCTTAGGACCATTCATTATTTATGGGGGGTAGGTGATTTTTTGAAAAATTCTCAATTTTTTCAGACCCCTCTCAATCGAGGGTAAAACATTCACCCCCCATTCCAAATTTTTTCAAGTCTCTCTCCACCCCACTCCAACATCGACTTACAAAGATGCAGTTAATTTGTTGTCTGTGTATTTACCCTTTTCACAATATGTGCAGACAAATACAATGACTTTGTAAGGATCACTAGAACTTGCAAAATTTCTAGTACAGTAAAACCCTGCATACACGAACCTTGGGTTTACTGAGCAGCTTCTTATACTGTAAAACCCCACATTAAATCCCCCTGGTTATACGCCCTCCCATAAATTGTCAGTTTATTGTGACGCACAAAAAATGTATTTTAACTGTGCTATATATCATGGTATGTTAGTTTTAATTTATTTCTCAGACAGTATCTGCTCGTTCCTCAATTCATCACAACTTCTTTCCAGGAAACATTTCCTTCAGTCTATCTGGTTTTTCATGGTAGATCAGTTGTATGGAAGTACCTGGGACTGTGCCCAAGTTAATTACTGCTGGGCGGCCTGTGGTGGGTGGCGGGATCACTGGGGAGCGCAGATTTGCAAAAATGACTCTGATCACCTTCGCTTTTATTTTCATCTTCAGAGTTAGAAAAGGAAGTATGGAGATCAAAATAAAATTCCCTGCTTGGACGTATCTACAAACTTGCTTGAGATTCAAAGCTGAGGACTTGTGTGGCAGAAAACTTCGTACCAGCAGCTAGCTTTGGCATTCTCGTTCCCAGAGCCTTGCTCGCTCTTCTAACAGTGCCCACGTTATGTTATCCAGCGGTATTTTTAGGCGATCAGAGGCTCTGATTTTTCCCAGAAAATGAAGGTCCCTGATTGGCTAAAATTACAATGCCAAAAAACAAAAACGGCGGTTTAAGTCGGGGCTGAAGTTCAGCCACCTCCAGAAATCGCAGAATAATCGTTATAAATCTTGATGTAACCATAACGGTTGGCAATCCTCGGGAACACTGGAATTGGTGTCTCTCGTTTGTATCAATTTACCGTCAAAAAGTGGTTGGTTTTCGTGGTTTAAGTGTTTCTTCAGGATCTTGAAGAGATCGTTGTGGAGTAAACCAGAGCCTCTGATCGCCTACAAATACCAGTGGATGACATAACGTGGGCACTGTTAGAAGAGCGAGCAAGGCTCTGGGAACGAGATTGCTAGCTTTGGGCGAATGATCTGCCCATAGCAACTCTTGACAAAATCAAACTCCATGCGGCCGAGAATAGAAACAACTCCCGAATTTTTTCCCTAAGTTCTTCTTCCTCCCAAGATTTGTCAACCTCGAAGCCGTGTACCACGAACCCTTCATTCAAGAGTTTACACCTTGCCTGGTGCGTGGGAACCGCCTCGGTGAGTGGTGAAGGGAGAAGCACGACATCTTTTGTGGTACTGTCTTTCTTTCTTTTCTTGTGGACCGGCTTCTTCCCTTTTCTATTTGATACTGTCCTAAACGACTTTCCGGATTATGCAAGGCTTGGAAAAGCACCTCTCAGTTCTTCTGCCACTGTTCTGGGGGTGTTAACGCTGTGACGACCGGCTTGGTTTAATGGTGTGAGGGCGGAGAGAGGTGCTTGACTGCTGCTGGCACGTGGGCTAGCTTTAGAAAGCCTGGCCGAATGGGTTCGCGTTCACAACTGGAACCTCGATTTAACAGTTTCTGTTCTATGGTTGCCGTTCGCGCATCACGATTTTCGAGCAATGCATTTGCATTACGGGCGCGGGACGATAATGCTTCCCGTACTTCGTTTTCCTACAGCACCAAAATGTAATGGCTTCCAGCACTCGACCTCGTTCCCAGGGCCAACCGAGAAGGCCTGTGCACTAATGGCTGAAGCGCAATGCATCAGTGTATACGAATTAAAAAGAACACGGCATAAAAAAGTTTGTCATGTATATTTAAAGAAAGTGTACGGAATAAAACGTTTGACACGTATATTTGCTGTTTCACATGAAAATAATAAGCTGGAGTGTACGGAATACAAAAGTTTGTGACATATATTTGGAGTTTAACATAAAAAGGAAACTCAAGTGCACTCCAGAACAAGTTTGGCACGTATATTTGGCGATAATAACCTAATATATTTTATTACTAACATTGACCGTATCGGCGCCACAAGGGAGTGATTCACGAAGCAAATGATGCCGGGGTTATGATGCCGGAAAAGAGAATGAATAGGAAGACAGGGAATGATCACCTCCCTGCATGTGTGACTCAAGAGCTGAAACAAATGAGGAGAGCGGTAACGATGGTGAAGGATGGAGAATGATAGGGAATGAATGGGAATCATAGTAAATGATTAGCCTCCTACACGAGTGACTCAAGAACTAAAGCAAGTTTGAGAGAATAAGAACTAGCTATGGTAGCACAAGCCGAAGGCGAGTGTTTTCACAGATACTTCGCGTTGTCCCAAACTGGCACAAGTGTTGCCAAACTCAGTGGAGAACACGGAAAATGTTTTTAATCTCCTTTATGAAATAAACACAGCCATTACACGAACAACTGTGAATTTCTGTGTTTTCCATCGAGTTATGGTAAACGGCTTTCGACCAATCAGAGCACGCCTTATATCTAGTTTATTTTTATGTTAGATATAGTGCATAATAGCGCATACGAAAATATTCATTTTAATATGCGCAATAAAAATTCTGTAAATAATCATTGTTAATGATGGTGATGATGATGATGACGATGATTATGATGTTGTATGCAACAATTTATTTGTGCATGCTCTCAATCAGCTCTCGGTTTGTAATAGGTCAAATTTGCTGAGGAAGAACAATAACTTTAGGTTGACATACCTTGGATATCAAATGAATCACTGTTATCATTAAGTGATTCACTGTCATCATCAAGCGAGGTGCTGTCATCATTGGGTGCGGACTCGTTATCATCCTGTCTTTGAAGGTCAGTTGCTAGCTCGTTCTAATTGTGGGAAATTAACAGGACTCTTTTTATTCAATGCGTCGAATAACTTCGAATTTGTTTCTGCAACAACACTATTTTTAGAATACTGTATTCAGTCTGCGGTCAATGTTCTAATATATATATAGCCTGTGGAATGTAAGGAAACCATACTTTCTGGAATACACTACACCATTTGCCATATGCACACTTTCTAAATTTATCGACCGGATATTTATTTTAAGGTACTTGCACTAGTTGAAAAATCGAGAAAAAATTTTCTCAGAAAAAAGTTGAGGTTAAGCAGAGTGTTCTTAAACTTTCATATAAAAAATTTCAAGTCAATATCTTTAGTGGTTCAAGAGATATGGGCTTTTGAAAATTGGCTAGTTTGGCCTTTTCGAGCATTCTGATTGGTCCAAAAGGGTCACATGACTGTTTGGAGGGGAATTCAAAATGTTTGTTCTTCATTAGTTGTTGTAATGTTACTGAGTTAAAATATGAAGTTCAAACCAAACAGAATTGGTTTGGAAAGTCATCAGATTAATTTGATAAAGTTGCAATTGACTTGTTCTAATTATGAAGAAGATTGACAGCGGTCAATCATGGAAAAAGTTGAAAATTGCTATAACTACCAAAAAATTCGATAACTCGCTCAGTTTTTGACATTTTAAAAATATGTTTGCAGATATAGGCCAACATTTTTGTCGGAGCCTGCATAATTTATGCAAATATATGGATGTTTTGATAAATTATGCATATATCTAACGATAACATTACAAAAACTAAAGAAAAACAAACATTTTAAATTTTGAATTTCCTTCCAAGCAGTCATGTGACCCTTTTGGACCAATCAGAATGCCCGAAAAGGCCAAAATAGCCAATTTTCAAAAGCCCATGTCTCTTGAACTACTCAGATATTGACTTGAAATTTTGGATATGAAACGTCAACTTTTTTTCTGAGGAAATTTTTCTCGATTTTTCAACCAGTGCAAGTACCTTAAGACACAAGCACGCTTAGCTTGACTTAATCAAAATGATTCAGAAAATGACTTTGTACAATAAATAGCAAATAGGACACGGTGGCGAGGAGAAATTGACTTTATTTTCTATCTGACGTTCAGAAGTATTTAATTTTGCAAAATATAGCAGCTTTCAATTACCTGCATTCTACATCCGGGACTCGAGTGGCGTATTTATATATCTCACTTGCGTGCATTAATAAATAGACAATGATCTTGGTCAATGAGGCGCAGCCGAGATGAGTTGTCTAATTGTTTTAGAAGAAATTTATCATTGCTCAAAACTTTCTTGTGACACATGTACTTGTTGAGTTGTTCACGTGGACTTGCAAATCTTCACTGCGATATTCGTGAAAAGTTCACATAATCGTCAGCATTTTGAAATATATCGCATTTACTCGATTAACACCTCCTCTCGAATAAACGCCCCTCTCGAATAAACGCCTCCCCTCGAATCCCGAAATAAAAATAGAAGCCCCCGGCGTTTAATTGAAAAAATGCTTTTGGAGGGGATGGGGTGGATTACTAAGAACATACAAGCTATTTAAAACATTTATAACGTTAAACATTTATACTGAACAATTTGTACTGTATAACCAATGCTTTTGCTATGTTCTTGCTGAAAATATTGTTCTGTTTCTTGTGCTCCTGTTCGACATAGCTGCATGCCCACCAGACTTTGCTTTGCGATGCACTGCAGTTCTAAAACATTTTTGTTGAGTTTAAATTCGCATGTACCTTGCATGTTTTAGTACGCTTCGGCTAAATAAACATCAATTTAGCTGACATGGTTTTACAAACTATAGAATTGAAAGCACTCAATAAACGCCTAATCTCGAGTGAACGCCTCTCTCAAATAAATGCCTCCCCACGGACTGCATTTAGTCGAGTAAATACGGTACTTCCAGATATGATCGGCATATAAATTTTAGATTTTCATTAAAATATTCACAAATCTATTATTTTCCTAAATTCCCGTTTTCTTGCACAATTTGCAGCAGCGTCGATCGATTCATGCCTTCATTTATTGTATGAGACGAAATATCAAAAACTACCGTCGCACCAAACAAAACAGCCAAAGAAAATGAAACTACGCACATCCGATGCTTGATTTAGGGTTACGTGAAATGATACTCCAATTATGTGAATGTTCACAGGTTCACAAACTTTTTCAAGGGATTTTTAGAATTCTCTGATGGCCGAAATATTTTCAACAAACTTGGCAAACAGTTTACAGACCTTTCTCGCTGCTGGCTTTCAACACCTTTTGCTAAGAAACTAGACTTGTAACGATATATTATGTCTTCGCTTCTATCGTCTTATACATGTATTTCCAAAGTGTAAACAAAATACTGGTGATATTCTTCTGATTATTGTACTTGGTTTTATTGTTTTAACATAGTATAACGTCGGAGAATCAATATACAAAGTCAACTTGCAAAAATGTCAAACTGAGGTGGTTCCATCTGGCAATGATGTCACTTCTAACAAGGCTCGTGATTGGTCAACATCGAATAGAACAAGGATTTTGATTGGCTGATCGTTGTCTATCAGCGCCGGAATAGACAGCGATTAGAAAGCCAATCTAATTCTTAGACCATGGTAAATTTCTAATAAATATTTACAGGAAAATACACGTCACACAAGAAAAGGGTCTAATGGGGCAGACCATATTTGGACATTTTAGAGTGTCGTTCTTGGCTCAATTAATGAAGTGTCATGCATGATTTCGAGTTTTTCTGCCTTCAACTTATCATTTCTAAATCTACGGCCTTAGCCAAGTCCATCGAACAAAGATTGCAAGAGATGTGATGAAGATTCCAAATGTAAGCTTCTGCGCATGCCCCTCACCACTACTGATGATTAACCGCAAGAATTATGGAATCGAAATGCGGGCAAAACCCGGCCCAAAATGATCTGTGATCGATCTATACCTTTTTTATTCCCGTAGGAAGATTGTGCTGCAAGCAAAACACTGGAAAGGTTGTGTGAAGGTTATAGTTGTGTTAAGGGGACCCAAAATAACAAGAAAAATGTTGTCAGCACCTTTGCAACTTGCACCGCTCAAGACATTTATGGGGATATGAAAAATGACGTATGTGGCTCAGCATGGAAATGAGGCTGGAACATCAAATTTGCTTAACGCTTGTAACTTGTTTTAATGTGGATAAAACTTCACAAGAATGACTCAGTCTATTCAGTTTAATGTCCTCGATACTTTTGTATGATAAGGTTGGTCACATGATCAATCTTGCGTGGAAATGAAGCTGACGTTATGACCGTCCTAGACACCTGGTAAAACTGGTCACGCGACCGATCTAGCATGAAACAAGGCTGAGGTTATGGCATCCTCAGTAGTCTTTTTAATGTCAATCAAATCCTGCGAATTTCAAAGTGCAGTAGAATTCTCTCCAAGTTTAAAGTTCAGTGTTTAATTTCCTCAATACTCAAGGCAAGACTCACTACAAATATTTCTGGTTAATCCGAAACAACAATGTATCTGCTTGTGGTCACTTTATTTACAGGTATATGATGACCATACATTTGAAACTTAAAGCCTGGAATTAATAGTAACAATTGGTTTATTAGATTAAAATACCATTTCAATTGCAATAATTGAAAACCGGTATATTTACAAAGGTTAAAAAAGGCAAAATTTAAAAATTACAATATATACGTATGCGAAATATACAATAAATATGCACAAAAAGTATCAAATCTAGTAGTGGGTCGCGAGTTGAAATGCACAGGTTTTCTGTAAACCACAGCTGGAACAAAACTGTTCTTGAAACGATTGATGTGTACATTAGGTAATGTAAAGCAGTTAGAATTGCGCGTTGAACAACCATCAGCTCTCGCAGCACAACGCGTGGGTGGTAAAAGAGGAAGGAAACGTGGATTTGACTGATTGGTAGATTTTGTAAAAGCCTTGTCACATAGGGCAGCACGGCGGGATGAAAGGGAAGGCAGGTCCAAAGTGGTGAGGGCAGACACGTAGGAGTGAAAAGGGAAATCATCCCTAGAGCCCGCTTTTGTATTGACTCGATCCTGTTGCTGAGAGATCCAGGAAGTGCAAAATGCCAAACGATGCAAGAATATTCAAGTACAGGGCGGATGAGTGTTGTATAAATAGAGACAAGGTTACTTGTCAGTTGGGACACCATATCGTTTTTAAAAGAAACTCGCAATATGTAGGGGTGCTTAGACGCTTTGGATACGATCGTGTCAATGTGTGAAGTCCATTTCAGATCTGACTGCAGAGTTTGGCCAATCACATTATGCGTCGTGACAATGTCACGAGATGGAGGTTGATCTCTAAAGAAACAAAATTGCATAATTTTACATTTCTTAGGGTTTAGCATCATGTTATTGTTGGTCCGGTCAAGGTCGTCCTTGTATCACCCAAAAATGTAATACCAACCATAAATGTTATACAAATTAACCATAAATGTAATAGTTTTAACCATAAAGGTAATACCAATCAACCATAAATGTAATAGTTGGTTATCTTGTACTTTACGGCAAAAGAAAACGGATGCACAGATGAAAAACACTTTATAGATCAATTAGTAGATAATGGCGTCACATGCCACAAGTCACATGACTAGACGAATAGTTGCTTTTTGGTAATTCTAAACGGTTGCCAGTGGTAAATTTGTGTTCGTCATTACATATGTACCCAAACGCATTGCTCTCTAAGCAAGACTTCAGCTGGTTAATAAACTTAAATGAACGATTCTGTATACAAGGCCCATTGTGTGTTTATGAAAGTTTAAATTAATTGTATCTACTGCCTCTCTTAAAATTATGTAAATGGTTATTAGAAAAATAGCTGAATAAAACTGAAATATACCGCGTTCTGACTAGACACGTTTAGCATAAAGAACTCAGTATTCTCACCCGTTGCTGCATGTTCACGGGCTATGATCTGTAGACAGGGCAAGTAGCTAATTCAAGTTTTGAGATAATTTTAATCTGGACAATATATATATCGAAATGTTTTCAAACATGAGTAGTATAAATATGTTTAGAGTCTAGTCTGAATGCGGTATAAACGTTCCGAAATTAGTTTCAACATGGGTTTGACGTTCTTAGATTTTGGTTGATTTTCATCCTCGACGTTATTATAAAAACTAATGCGGTATGTGCATACTGAATTACTCTATGTGATGTCTTCGCAGTGTATTACTGAATTACATAGATTTGTATGGGAACTTGGCAACCGCGCACAGTATGTTGCCCAATTTCCAAGATGGCAGCAATAACCGCAGAATGGTCTATTACTTAGTCCTTAATATCAAAAACCAAAAAATTGAGAAAACCGCTTTGTCGCTATGTCTAAGGAACAGCGCAAGGAAACGACTCCTCAGATTGAATAACATCACTAAATGTATCTATGTGCATCAGTTTTTTTTCAGTGTCGGAGATCAATAATTCAAATAACGTTGCTAAAACGTGAAAATGTACAACATTTTTATCAACATTAAAAATATTTCCGAGGCTACCATGATCGACCTCAGCCCAGTTTTCATAATAGATCAGTTACGTGACCAGCTTTACCAAGTTAATGAATCAACAATACTAAACTGTTAAAATACGAGTGATTTGTGTCATGTTTGATTGACGTTAAAAACCTTTCTTAGCCTCTTTTCCACGCTACACGGTCACGTGACAAATCTTATCATGCAAAGATGGTTTTGGCAACTCGGAGATATTTAAAAAAATGTTAGTCTTCTGCTGATAAAATTGTCATGAAAGTGTGTTAAAATTATTTTAATGCTAATGGTCTCTAGAACTTTTAAATAAAATTATGAAAACAGACTTGAAAATAATGAAAACTTAACGAGAAGGTGGAATTTTCGTAAAATAGTGGTTTCCTAAAATGTGGAAATGTGCCAATTTCTACTACTTTTTTAATTGAAATGGCACAAAAACTGTTTAATGGCAAATGGTCTTTACAACTTAAATCTGAAAACAGATTTTGAAAAATATTTGGGCATTTTCTATATTGACAGCTTCCAGTTTGTACTAATTTATCATTGAAGGAGATCTAAAACTCTTTCAATGCTAAACGATGTTTCGTACTCAAATCACGGAATATATTTGAAAAATAATTAAAATTGACCGGAAAAGAAATGTTTTTGCGATTTCCTTGTTTGAAATATTGCTATGATTGACAGCTGTCAGTCATCCCTAAAATGAATTTTGATCTGACATAATTCTGTCCAGTGAATTGCGGGATTCTGAAATTCATTTGGCATTGGATTGCAATTCCTAGTACAAATCAATCTATCAATAGAAGCTTTTGAAAAACGTTCAGTTTTTATGTTTTTCCAGAAAGACAATATGCGACCAAAAATGTTAAATATTTCAAATCGTCCGTATCTTCTGAACAATTAAAGCTATCAACCTAAAACTTTGAATTTTAATCTTAGAGAGCATAATCTCTATCCAGGAGTGTTTGTAAAATATTTCGAGAACAAAACGTTTTCCCGGTGCAGGCAATTTAATGATACAACCTCGTTTCCATGCTGAATCACATACGTCAGTTTTTACATTCCCATTAACGGCCTCAGTACAAGTTGCAAAAGTGCCGACAACATTTCTCTTGTCATTTAAGGTCCCCTTAAAGGTTTTAAAGTACTTGTCTGATGATAATGAGTCGATAGCTATTTATAAAATAGGGTAGATATAACGCACGCTCTGATTGGCTAACAGATGGAAAAATAAGTGTTTATATCAGAGGATAAAGACACTTGTTTTATTTTCGTCTTATTTTCTATTTTATAAAAACAATATAAACGGCTGCTTGTGTCCATAAACTGTGATATAAACACTTCGGCAGTTGTAGAGCACTTGAGCTTCGCCCCATGTTCCTCTTAATCTGCTCTCGTGCTCTACAACTACCGGTGTGTTTATATCACAGTTTATAGACACTCGCAGCCGTTTTATATTGCTTAATTTTAACGGCCGTTTCGGTGTCTAGTTTCACCGCCCCTTGCGGACTCAACCAATCCCAGATCTAGACGTTCCAATGAACTTGAAACTCACTCATTGGTCAATATGTTTTTAACATTCCTAAGGCCACCTTCTTCTCCTATGGAGGGAAGAGAGCTTTAAAACAACTAGACCAGTGGCTTGCTTTCAGCACAAAATTCCCACGGGACTTTATTTCATGACATATGCGCAAGGAGACTTAACGGCGAAGCAAGCGTCTACAATATGACGACGTAGCAACAAATTTTATTTGCGGAGCTGCGGTGCACCATGGGATCGGCCTTCACACTCATGTGTGACGTCATTCAGGGAGAGCACATCAGTAGTTTTTTCTAGCTCTGTTTTGGTCCAAACGGAACTTGATTTGAGTTAGCATTCGCTGATCTACGCCTATTTCTTTTTTTAACAAGGAGTGAGTAGCAGATTACTGGCTGTAAATAGACGACCCCTTTTATGTTAACTTGCTAGCCGACTAATATGAAAATAAAGTAAAGTTAACTTATTTATTGAGAGTTACATGCTGTAACCTTCCATGTGGCTTTCACAACACACCAGGGCAAGCCCCAACTCTTCCTTGAAAAGTGTGTGTGGGTTCTTTTGGGACCCCCTGGCGGATATCATATTAGGAGACTAGGCCAACGGCTAAACGTCCTGTCCACGGGCCGTGTGGCCAATAGGTCACACAAATATAACTTTCGTCAGGGCCGGGGATTGAACGCGGGACCTTATGGTTAGCAGTCAGAGATCAAACCGACTGAGCCAACCAAGCTAACATGAGTGAGCGACTGAACGATTTTACGAGTGGTTTAGTTCCCTATACAATATCTCAGTTCATATAATAATACCAGTTATGAGGTCATTTTGGGTAATATACAGACTGTGTTGCATTCCATATAGAGTACTAAAGTGTGACGTCACATCAGTTGCCGGGGCAACCAAATTTTCGGTTCTAAACAAACTCGTTCGGCCAAGGATTTGCTTGAGAGATAGACCTAAGTTT
>JANVCK010132760.1:0-11350 GCA_026546655.1 Epizoanthus illoricatus
CTTTCATTATGGTTACAGATAAAGACTAGACATTACACACAACTAATCAGTTTCCATGGTATTTAGTCAATTCAAATATCAATTCAAGACTTAAGTACTTAAAGGGGCAGTTTCATGGCTGTATTAATGAATTTCTGATTTCTGAAATTAAGATTTATTTTGAACGAAAAACCTTTGATTGAACAGGTTCCTTGAGGTTTGATGCATTTGGGGCTATTTTAATAATTTGTTCTACGGGCCAACACTAAATTCGTTTCAGAACACATTCTATATCTACCTCAATTGCCTTCTTAAACAGGCCATCCGATCGAATAGTGTACTGGGAAATACAGGTTTATATTTGAGTTACTTATATTAGTCAGTATTTTTAGCATATAACATCTTTTTATTGGGTTTGGGAGAGATAATACGTGTGCATGCGTTATGCCATGATACTCCCGCTTTAAGTACAGTCATTTTCAAGATAACAACTTCCCTCCAATAATAAGCCAAGTTCTCTGAAAATAAGCTCACTCCAAAAAATTCCCCATAAAGTGCCAGCTTTGAAAAATATGAGACTATCATGGGCCAACATATTTTTGGAAATTTATGCTATTAAAAGACTAAAAGAGTTTGAACATATATAAAAACAGGAGAGGCAGCTTGAATCCCTATACTAATTAATACACTGCATTCTCTTCCAGTTTTATATAGGCAGGGAATGCCTTTCTATCATTCAAGGTAAATGATTCACTGTCATTTATATATCGCTAGTTTGTGTATGGAAGGGTACATTTACTTTCAATTGCTTAACAAAATTCGAACTGTTATTTATTTTATAAAGCAGTGATAGAGAGAATGTGTCAGGCAGGCAGATAGATAGACAGATTGACAAATAGATCAATGAATTGATGGGCATAAGAAAGACCAACAGACTTAGATAGAAATAGGACTTCAGCAGATGGTTAAATGAGAGGGGGTCTATGCATGTATTTAGTGGCAGAAAGGTCATATGTATGTTTCCGTTTGTTCCATTGCAGTTATTCCATTGTAGTGCAGATGGTTGATGCCACAACATTAGAACCCAGCCGTGACTCTGACTTTTGTCGGTGTAAGGAACTTTCATGGCCGGCTCTCTGTGGGCTTAGCAGAGTTAATGAGCATGCTGCCAAGGTATGCGTATGTGTGTGTGTGTACATGTAGGTGTATGTGTACTTACTTGACTTCAGTATGTGTATGCATATGTAGCACATATGGACTAGACCATATTTGGATATTAATGACGTAACAAGCACCGTATCATATTTCTTTGCCTTCATCCTATCATGTTTAACTGCAAGACCTTAGTCAAGTCCATCAAAACAGAACTTGCCAGGACATATGGTGGAAACAACAGAGTTTTTTTTAAATACACCAAAAATGCCTAAGCCAGTATTTGCTAATCTATGGCTGTTTGACAAGCTGATGTGAATTGTATAGTGCAGCCTGAAAATCAACAAGACACCTTTCCTGTTAACACATAATTGTGTATCTGGCTTAGATTTGTTAGAGGGTCATTAGGGAAACGTGGATGTATCCTACATAATCTCACCTGCTCTGCCAAAAAGAACAACCGAAATTCCTTTCAGTCTGGGTATGTGCGAATACACAGTGCACGAGTGCACAATGCTCCTGACAACCTTTTCTGAAATAGCTGTATACATGTATTGTACAGTATATGTGTTTGTGTGGGTGTTAATCTGTTAAACCCAAGATACAGTGACTGTTATGCTGCTATATCCTCCTCACTAGGATTTTTACATTGCTTATAATATGAAGTGTTGTTATTTGTTCAATTCAGTTCTGTTGAGTTGATGATCCCGCACTGTCAATATATGCAAAATTATTCTTTTACAATCAAAATGTTATACATAATTTTGGCGATATTTCAGAAGGACAGTCACTTTATAGTTTATTTTGTTAAAATTGGGGTCAGTGTTCAGAAGGAAGGCATTCTCTTAAGGAACCTGTATAACACTCTGACTAAATCACAATAAATGTATTTCTTTTTACATTGCTATAGGAAGTTATGATAAGCTACATCATAAAGCCTTCAGGTAAGTTTGCGAGTTTGTGTACACATTTGTGGTTTCAAGAGTGTTTATTTTATGCACTTTTACAACAAGTTTTGGTGCTAATAGGAATGTTCTTTTGTAATATTTCTTAGATTTGACAAAAGGTGAGATGATGTCACCAAATTGCATTCCAAGATTTAAAGTTCAGGTACAAACTATACTGGCAGACGTTCCAATCCTCCCACTTTTGTCGGGAGTCTCCGGATATATATGTAATCTCCCGATCTTCCTATCTTTATTAAATTCTCCCGAGTTTTCAAGAATTTACAAAAGCCAGGGACAAAATCACAAATTCAATAGTTTTCCAGTGATATATGGGAAAACTATCAGATTAACATAAGCGAGATCATATTAATTGAGTTGTTTTTCGACCACAACTCACCCCGATCTACAGCCATCGTGCAATTTTGTCCGTACCAGTCTTGGTCAGTCTCCAATGCTCTCAAAATGCAGGAAATCACATTTCAGATAACTTAGGCTGGTTTTAAACGTCGCGCTACGTATACTGCCGTGTTGAATTCATTTGAAACAAAAGAATTGCATGCTTCGTCGGCGCGGTGCTTTTGATGTAATTAAATTCGGCAAACCAGCCTTAAATTTCCAACAGATCTCCGGGTTGGAACGTCGTGGAGTACTATTTGATATGTGATATACATGTGACCATAGTAAACTTTATATGGAATATATGTGACCATTACTAAGTTTTAGACTTTATATGGAATATTTGGCCATTACTCAGCTGTAATACTTTGTAAGGGATGCGTGGTGATGGGATTTTACTTTAAACTCTACTTTGGTACAGATCAAAACAGACACTGACAGACACACAGTGAATAATACACCACCGACACAGACATTCGTGGTACTGACACGGCCACCGACAACAACACCGACACTCTGACTGACTGGTTTTGATTTCTTGCAGGAAGTGATTATGCGAAGATGGATACCAGAAAAAGCGAGAGATTGTGAGAAACGTTGACGTGTAGGTGCTTGTTGTAGAGAGAAATAAATATCCAGGTTGTTAACAACTGTTGTGTCTTGTGATGTTATCAGAATAGTGTTACGCACAAACTGGGTGTCCGTATCAGGTGGTGAAAGATGACTTTCGGTTGTATATGCAATGTCGGTTCCGCAAGTTTGTATTCAATCAACTTATTAAAGAAGTCTCTCGATCTGTTCACAGGGTTATCGCTCACCACCACAGCAGTAAAATGATACATAAGACTTGTCCTGAATTTTATACCTATTCTATACCACGTATAATCCCCCTCCCACCACATCATACCACTTCTCCGATATCCCTTGATTAAAAGCTATCTCCTCTCGTCCCTAGGAAACAGTAAGATAAAGTTATTTATTTGTTTGAAGATTTGCCAATGGCAGGCGTACAGCAAAAGGACACGAAGTCCCCTACTACGTTGATACACCCAATCCCCTCTCATAAGAGTAGCCCAACCCCGTTAACACTAAGAAATAATTAGAAGTGCCGGAAAAATATAATATAACTTGTAAAACATATAATGATGAAATTGAAAAAAACCCCGGAAATTTAAACACATCAACAGATGCACAATGGCATAAAATTACAGCGTCGAGGACGGCAACGTCGACGACGACGGCAGAGAACAAAAGCTTTAATTACAGAATACAATAAACTGCACGTTATTATGTGCTAAGCTGCTCACCGTTATCTTCAGAAATACAACGTGAAAAGCACAAATGTGGGGTCTTGCAGACAACGTAAACATGGAAATAGAAAATATCCTGTTATTAGTTTGGCTTCGAAACTCAGGTTTCTGCTTCCTATCATCCACCCTCCTTCACATAAGGAACAGTAAGAACGACTGGGTAATACACGAAGGAGAAAAGAAGAAAGTAGAAATTCAGCAGGCGTCGCTGTAGCCGTTGCCGTCCTGGTTGCTTTTTAAGCTGAAAAGCTTCCTACTAACTTGTAAAAACGGACGTTGTCTACATGTACTTCGAAGACTTCTAAAAGACGCGTGTAAAACAGCGACACACAAGTTACGTTATGTGAGTTACAGAACTGGATTTTGAGTAAGAAACGCATCCACGCCATATTAAAGAACTGCTGCAAGCCAGACCGCAACACTTATCGCTATCGTTAGCCTGGCGTGATATTTAGTAAGGGGAGGAGGGGGTTATTATTCTGGGAAATATCGGCGGCGATCGAAAGAACAAAACAGTGAAAATGTATTCGAACACAGTCAGACGAATATCCACTGAATTGGCTTGTAGCTTTACTTTTTTTGCGTGTAGCTTTACAAGTACCGTAAACCCCCGGTTATAACCCCCAGGTTATAAGACTCCCTGGTGACATAGCGGAAAACCCCCAAGGCTGCTTTTTTCATTATTTTTTTCATTAACCGGCAATGGTATACGTCAAAACTTTAAGTTGTTTGCTTCTATTACCGTTGTACGAAACTCGTGACAAAATATTATCGAATTATTCAGTATAAAGCCACTTAGAGATATCTAAAAAATGTTAGTTCTTCTGCTAATCAAAATATCACCTCTCCCAAAGTACAGGGCCATATAACTCATTGCCCTTATTTTGGAAAGCCAGCAAAGGTCTTTCCGCTATGCCCCCAGGTTATAACCCCCCTTGATTATAGATCCCCCTGATTATAAGCCCCCCCCCAAGCACAAATTACTCTTGTTTTGGTTCCCGAGCAATTCGCTCTTGGCGGCTTCTTTGTTGACTATTCTTTGTGTATTAGAGTTGCAGAAATTCTACAAAACCCTCGGTACGAACATATATAAGCTCGTTGATTATAAACAGGGTTTTATCAGTAGAATCTAATACATTTTTGAATTAAGAATACGTGCACATTTTTAGATTTTGATTAGTACCATTCCGTTATTAATGGAACTCACAGAGAAGGTATCTAGTTGATCGATATGTTCAATCGCTGAACTGGTTTTTCACCTGCACTGACTCCGACTTTCGTTCGTTCACAGTATATACTGTAAACTCCCGATGTAAGCCCCCCCTGGCAATATGCCCCAAAATTTCAAATGCAAAATTTCTTTCGAAAACAAGCCCACTGGTTTATATCTAGCGCATTTTCAAGACGAAAACTCCCCTCTGAAAATAAGCCACCCAAAAATTAGCCCAAGAAAAAGCCATTTGAAAGAAAATAATTCCTGGGTTTATCGGGTCATCACGTAGCTACTTGAACGAATGACGCTATTGGATAACCAAACAATCGCAATAACAATGACCCACACCTTTACATAAAACCTAACCATCCGAAAACAAAGGAGCTCCTTTGTGACTGTGAACGATAAGAGACAATAGAGCTACGTGATTACTGGGTTTATCGGAAGTTTACGCTTTTCTCCAAAAGAGTGGCCCCACCGGTGATGCAAGATGATAGAAATATTTTAGAGGCTCAAAACTATGGAACATTAACTAAAGAAGGGTAGTTGATGATGCCAACGAAACTAGATGGTCCACAGCGCACAAAACTGAAGGCCTGATTTTCATTTGCAGTTCTAATGCTTCAAAATCTATACAATGTTGACTATTTCTATTACTTATTTTACAAGCATACACTCTTTATTTTTTATAAGAACCTTTTTATATCCAAAGCTGGAATTTGGTAAGAACGTTGTTTTCCATTTGCGTTTCGGAAAAGGGAGATACATGTCCAATAAAACAAAACAAGATAGCCGCCCGTAACTGAACTCAGTAACTTCAAACTGAATAGAGATGACTAGGCTGTAAAGCGAAAGATTTTCTAAACTAAACTGTTAAATTGAATCAGATAAGTGTTCCCAACTGCAGATCAGACAATTCTATACACCATGTCCAATAATAAAGTTCTTCAAATACTAGACACTACTTCCTAGTTGCGTATTATATTCTCATTCTATTCCAAACAGAACATTCTATTTTAATAATTCAACTTCAAAACAACATTGTTAGCCGCGAAAGTATTGTTGACATGTTTGATATCTGTCGAATAAATCTTGCTTGCTTTTAGAACTGTAAAAATAAGAACCTCGGAACGTTTTAAGGCTGAAATCGCCAAAAAAGAATTAAAAACGTTCGGCATCGGTCCAGCCTTAACTCCAAAATTAGACTTTCTTATAAAAGGAGAAGAGTGAATGTAGACCAAGTTTAATTTTCCCCCTTTTCTATCATTGGTGGGTGTGTCACAAATGTGACTATACGTGGAGTAACTGATGTCAGCAACTGTACTTCGTCCGGCTTAGGAAATGAAATTTCGCACGTTATCCATATCCAGTTGCCATGTAGAGCAGTGCTAAAAGATCTATTCAAACTATCTGTAAATAATTTCCCGATTATATTCTCAGAGCGAAGAAAATTCTAATTTTAAATAGCTCATCAGAAAAATCAAAACCTATGCAGTTATTGAAGCCAGATTACTTGAGATGAACTACTTCAGTATTGTGAACGAGCACTACATAAATAGGACTGTGCTAAAGTCTTGTTAATGAGTGAAAGCAAACATCGAAATATTCCATATCGTTACAGTTTTGGACCGGAATTATATTTTGATTACTCCAAAATGGTTATCGTTCTCAGTTTGTTTTTGATGAATTTCTAGAAATTGTCAGGCACTATAAAAAAAAAATCACTACTAGTGATTTTTTGAAGTTCAGATGAACTAAGATGAACAATATATCGTGATATATTTTCTTTCAAGATTCTGGCTATATGTAATTAATGGCTTCTAAGTAAATATTAAAATAATTATAACGTCAGTTATAAGAAAATAGTTTTAAAAATAAATAAACGATATATACAGTGGGAGGCATATACATATACCCAAACATTTGATATGATAGCAGGGCAGTAGATATTTGTATATGCAGTATAAATCCAATGGATTAGCAATGCGTTGTCCATGCAAAGTTTCGACGTTATATTAAATTCGTGAGTTCAGTTCGATCTCCACGGCCACAGTCGATACGTTAGTCTCGGGATCTGGATTAATTTCTGGTTGGTAAGTCAAATTTTTTCTTTGCATCTTGCCTCGACAGTAAAGTACGCACCACAACACAACCAGCACAGACACGGAAAGACTGAACGCCAGGCACAGGATCAAAATCAGTAGATTGGAGTCGGTTACCATGTTGGAAGAACTGTTGCCTGTTAGTCGGTGTTCTGTAACTCTCTCAGTTACGGCTGATGAAGTGTTCGTATCTCAATGTTTCCGTATAATATATAGCTTTTCTTTCTATTCCTTCCAATTATTTACCTGCCTTGCCAAAGGCGCCTTAAACTTGACCGATTTGCTGATTCAAATCTTGTGGAACGACAAAAAAGACAAATTGACAATTGGTGTCGATCTGAAATCTAATCGTCTTGTGTTAGTTCTTTGCCTCGTAAAGACGCTGGGGTGGCAAAAGCAAATCCAAGATTAGTCTTTGATGAATTACGGTTCAGCAACAGTCGAGAACGGAATATTGAATTTGTATTTATTTCATATTTGCGCTGGCAGGTGGCCAAAGTTCCGACATCCTTTTACTGTTCCATTCTTCTGTGCTTATATTATTTGTGTGTAATTCAAAGGAGCTTAGGAAAAACTATTGTCCGCCAGATCCGTTTATATGCGAGACGTCATTCAACGCCAATGGTGTTCACTGTACAGTTTATTCTGATCACTGATGCATACGTAAGTCCGGACTTTTCAACTAGCGGCGATCAAATCACAAAAACATAAACTACAGAAAAATAAACATGTCTTAAAAACTAAATCGGCCTATGGACGTAAAGAAGGAAAAAAACTGCGTTTCATGCCGTTTGTTATGTTGGCAAAGAAATAAACTGAAATAAAATTAATCAAGAGTTAAACTTAAATCGAAAAAAAAAGGTTTTGCTGCCGAATCGGGGCCACTAAACACGTAGAATAAGTTGGAAATGTTAACATTGAGCCCACGGTGTTTGTGCCAGTGGTTAAAAAACGCGTCTACCCAAGATCCCTTTCGTTCGGAAATTCTGATTTTGAACTGTTTTGCAGTCAAAGTAAACACCAGCACGATATATTTTTGTTCACATTTTCCATCTTGCCGTTTGCCAAGAGACGTGAAACACCGTGCCCCCCCCGTTGAGCCTACGTGAAACGTGGAGATTTAAATACTCCCCAGAGACAACGTCAACCTCGTTCCCAGGGTCATCCGCATACCAAAGCTCCCGCAGCCATTATATGAACAACGAATTTCTATGTTTTCCCAGGCGGTACTCGCTCTATGACCGCAAAGCACTGTGGGAGATGTGGGCGAAAAATGTCACACGGGCCTCATTTACATCACGTTCGATCGAAGTGAAGTTGCACGTGCAGGGGTCATCCGTGTATGGATGTATGATCTATTCGTTTCCCCAAGTGGATATAAATTAAAAACCCCAACATATCCCAAGTTTTATTGACAAGTTTGTTGACTCAAAGCTAGTTTATTTTATAAAACTTGTTCTTCATAGAAATTGTACATGTTTTAGGAATCTTTCTGATTATCAGTTACTGTTTTAATATTTATGATGGGCAAGATCAGAAACTCTTTATAAAACAAACTAGATATGTGAATTGTACAGATAGACAAACATAACAGATATAACGCGCGCTCTGATTGGTTGAAAGCATGGCTGCGTTTATTTAATAAAGGAAGTAGCACATTTCCTGTGTTTTCCATTGAGTTGTAGTAACACTTGTGCAAGTTTGGGAGAACGAGAAATAGCAGTGGAAACACTCGCCTTCGGCTTGTGCTACCACAGCTCTAACTTTATAAGCAAAAGGGATTCTTAGAGACAGAGGTATGTGGGAGTTGAACCCACCAAGCACAGAATGGCGCCATGCTCGGCGTTAATCGCTTTTTCATGTGAACTTGTACTGTCTTCTAAATTCGTTGCAAAATGCAACTTGAAATATTTTACGTACTACGATTTACAGGAACGAAACAAAGTTACAGTGTTATTGCTTGTGGCTCTAGTTACTCGTGACCAAAAGTTGTTCTGAGGTTTCTGCTGGCCAAAAAGTTGGGACTTATAACCGGAAGTTTAATGTATACATTATCAGTTTCTCTTAAAATGTTTATAGTGTGTAGAGATTCTTCACTTCTCGACAGTTTCCTACTGTCTTTGATTAAGGTATAAACGATATGCGCAAACTGTCTGTGATATCATAGGAAATCAGGACAGTGCCGTGATTTCGTTGGAAAATCATCTGGCTTGTGGTTGGCTGAATTCATTTCCGGGAATGATAAAAAAAGTTATTCAATCCATAACAATTATCTGAACATTGGCTTGAGAAATAAAGAAATTTAGCGTCCGCAGGCATTTGGATGCGAACGTTTTTCTCGCTCCATTCTGCTCGCCCACCGCAACTTCACGTCCACACAGCGGCGAACAACTGAGGAAAAACAGGATTGCTCATAGTCGACATACATTGCCGGGTGACATGTGTCCACAAATTACAGTAGTATTAAAGCCCGTATCTAAAGTGGCTGATAGTCTTAGGAAAGGTGTATCTGTGGAATTGCCGTAAAATAACTCCTCGCCCACCAGTCAACCATTTGAACAACTAATAAAAAGTAAATTCCATACCGAATGGTTTATAGCAGCTTAAAACAACAAATGCAAAGAGTCTGAAACAAAATGGGGTTTGTTTTCTGAAAAGTTTAGACTCGAATAAATATATTAAATATATCAAGTAAAATCAAGGGAGATTGTAAATATGAGATAAAGTATGAAAGATTTATGTGTATACTCAGAGGAAAAACAGAACTAAACAAAGTGAAAGTTCCTTAATAATGGCTATTAAACACGACTGAGTATTTAATCTTCCCTCAAAGTTATTTGATGGAGACGATAGTAGTGACTAAATGTCTTTGAAAACTTGTTCTTCTGCCCATTGGCGTGACACCGGCGACTGTTTTCATAAGCTTGATTGTTGCAAAATGATTGAAATTGCATCACCTATAAAATATGTACAATCGAAAATGTTCGGACGGTAAAATATTCGGGCTACAATTTTGTTCGGACGGAAAAATTTTCGGACGTTTTTTTGTACGAAAGTTTCTCCGTCCGGAAATTTTTTGTAATTAAAATATAGCGAAGGAAGTCAGATATAAGCATTGAAGAAGTGACAATGCCATAAACTATCACACTGTGAACATTCGTTTATATTTATGTTCACCAAGAAAACAAACGAAACCTGAGTTGCGCCTAATGAACGATACAAATATTCGTTATGTTATATCGGAATAAATTTTCATGTTCGGCACTCAAAATTTGGTTATCGAGGTCTTCCTTATAACGGAGTCCGTCAAATCGGGGTTTTAATCCATACAAACGACTGTAATTTTGCCGGGCTGAAGAAACGTGTTCGTTATATCGGGGCTTCACTGTATAATCCAAAGTGGCGAAATCGAGACCTTCATGCATACCGACTGAAATAGCATTCTCCACGACTGCTAAAAATACGTTAACCGCAAAGAACTATGGGATCGAAATGCGGACAAACAAACGAATCATCTTGATAGATCTGTACTTTTTCTGAACCATACTTCTTTTATCACAATCAAAACCGATTTTAAAAGTCATCAAACGACATCTACAAGATATAGAAGGCGTAAACATTTGTCAAGTTGCGATACTTGATGGGATTGATTTGGGACAAACACGCGTGTGACGTCATTTGACGAGAACGCTATTGTTGTCCAACTGTCACAACAGATGGTCTATCAAACGGTTCTTATTAACGTGATTTTGAAACTCTACAACTGAGAAGGTTTTCATAGTCGTTGAGCTCTTGTTCAACGTGCAGAGAAATCGCGAGGGTATTGACAATGAAAAACTCGGTGATCACTATTTAGTAATATCTGTCGACGCACTGATTTGAATAGGTGGCTCGTTCATGTTTTTCATTTTTCTGTGTCATTAAATTTAGCAAATGGTTTACTCATGTATCATAAAAACTTTGATCTGCTCAATTGACCAGTATTCCCTTTTAGAAACATACGAAACGGAACTACAAGTTTTCAGCTCATTCTAATTCGTAATTTGGAATGATCAATTTATTGCTTTCAGTTTCTAGGGGACATTTTGAAATATTCCCGAACGTATTCCTATTCCGGAATACGGTCAAGTATGACTTATTGTTCTAAATTCCTTTCCTTTCAGGTTAACAGTACGGTGCTGCGCTAACTATCTCCTTATAAACCCTTCCAAAACAAAGATCATGTTGTTTGGAGTACCTCAACTTATGTCA
>JANVCK010132871.1:0-11348 GCA_026546655.1 Epizoanthus illoricatus
TCACTGAATGGTCCATCCCTAAGTATTGATCTAAAGGAAATGTTCAAAGTTTAGGTTTGAGAAACGGCTTTACTGCCGTCTGAATTGACATTTTAGTAGGTAGGTAGGTATTTTATTCAAACTCCTCGGAGGGCCGTTTTCAGTTTGGATTACAATATTTCTGCTATTTAAGAAGTAGAAAACATTTCCATATTTTCCTTCGAGTTATGATAACACCAGTGCAAGTTTGGGAGAACAAGATATAGCTGTGGAGCCGAAGGCGAGTGTTTCCACAGCTATTTCGCGTTCTACCAAACTTGCACAAGTTGTATATTACTTTTATAAAATCGAAATACGACGAAGCTAAGATGAGTGTCTTTATCCTCAGATATAAATATCTTTTCAGTCATCTGTTAATCAATCAGAGCTCGCGTTATATCTACCCTAGTTTATAAAATCATGTATAAATCACAAGCTGTAAATTGTGCATTGCTCGTGGCTTCAAATTATTTCTTTGGAGTCGCTAAATGACAACCGTTGCAGCTAGTTTCAGTTCAAGGACAGTGAAATCATATGCAAAAAGACTATAAAAAAATTAAACAATATTTTAGAATTTTGTTTTCAATTAATTTTAATAACAGTTGACATCTAAACCAGGCCGAAGTTTTTATTGATGCAACTGATTTCTGTGAGCACTGGCAACACCCAACGTCGTATACGTGACTCAGTTGTCTCCTATCACACATGATGTCTGATGTGTGTACGTGCATGTGTGTGTGTGTCAGTGTGAATTAAATTCCGTCAGTTTAATTTCGAGGTGCAAGATAATGCCACAGGGACAGCTGGCTAATTTTTCAGAGCATTTAAATTAAAATTGTAAATCGCAGTGTAGTTCTGATTAATATCAGATTTTTTCATGATAACTGTGATTGTTTTCGCTTGACAGAGTACGTGAGCCTCTCAGTAAAAAAGCAAAATGCAAAAAGCAAAGTCCTAAATGTTGTTCAAACAGGCGAAATTAAAGCGTATTAATATAGGTTTATCACGTACTGGTACTGTAATTGTTTATGAAATATTTTGCTAAGTATTAAAATTTCCTAAAAACGGAACCCAGCTCTACGACCACTCCATTTAATATATCTCGGTCACGTTGTTAGTACGGCTACTTTCAAAAATACGCAGACGACCTTTTTTTACCGTATTTGTCGATTTGCTGGGATTACATTTTAATAACTGAATAATATACTGAATAAAAAAAATTGGAGTCGGATATGAAAACCTTCTTATCTTATGTGTTTGCTATATTGCTGCATTGTTGTTGCTGTTTTTATTAATTTATTGATTTATTTTTGCAAAACGTTTCAGAATTTCGGTCGGTCGACGGCGAGAAATTAAACATCAAAATAAGTGGGCATAGCCTTACATATAACTCAAAACAATAGATTTCTATTATAAAAGTGCCAACCGGCAGACATTCCTTCGTTTTACATTCATACTATTCAAGGAAAAACACTCTGAACGTCAATACTATCGATTCTGTATTCAAATATCTGATAGAGGTTTCGTATTAATGGCTTTGCTTTACCGCTGTGGTGATAACATCGGTTTGTAATGTTATTAAAATGGAATGGAACATTTTAGATTATATACAGGAACGGTGGATTTCCTCCTGAATTTTTTTTCGTCAATTTTGTTCTTGATCAAACAATGTACACAGCCATTGCTGAATAAAGAGATCGCAATTGAACCATCATTAGCAGTACATTAAAACACAGCCTGAAGATATTTTGCACTACCTTATAGAAATCTTATCAACGACTGTAGTTAAGTTATTTTATCATAGAATCTGATCTACAAAACGCGGCTTCTGCCTTCTTAAACTCCAGCTTTGTATGAAAATATTACGGAGTTTGTAGCTCTAGTAGTTGTCCATCCATATCAAATTGCAATCAGGCATGCAACATACGTTTCGTGCATACATTTACACTGTATTTCTCCCACTTTTCTATTGTTGTATACTGCACACTTGTGCAAGCGTTCATTGCTCAAGGTCTCAGCAATAATTGTTGCGAATTTTATTTTAGGAGTGGTCAAACTTGTGTTTATAAACAGGTCGCTTAAAAGCCCAGCGGGAAGCACCTGTTTATAGATACAAAGAGATGGTTATACCAAGCGCTCTATTTTACCCAACATGGCCGGTTGAGAGAAGAGCATGCAGTTCATATATAATATAACGCTTTTACCACTGTAGAATATAATAACACTTTTTTAAAAAGCCTGTTTTTATCTAGAAAAAATAGCTGTTTAAAAGTGTCTGAATGTTGCTAGGATTTATCATCGAAAAACATCGATTAATCTGCTTAGATTTGCTATTTCAATTTTCATAATGAAAATGAAACTTTTAAAGTATTTATCTCAGTGAGTGGGTATTTGTGGTTTTAACTTTCCTATAATGACCGAGGCAGAAAATGCTCTACTTTACAACATACACAATTATCCTTACTATATATGTTTCACTTTATTTTAAATGCATCTACTATTATTTAGAATGACAAATAGCTGTCCCAGATTCATTACTTTTTAAAGCCTTTAGGGCCTTGGGTTCCGCGGCAATCAGCGTATATCAGATATGAAATTGGCCCACGTTAATCAGATGTCTGCCGGAACCTCGCTTGTTCAACTCAAATATCACGGATTCAAGTTTGTCTGTGCATCAAACCGAATGCAAAGTTGCGATGATTATTTGAAACGAAAGGAGTCAGCTACGTTAATTTGTTTTTGGAAATAGAAATCGAGTATTTGACAAACACCGTTCAAGACAGAGAGTTTAGAGTAATCGAACGATCAAGATTAAGCTTCCAGAAGGAGAGTGTAGGTGCACTTTTGATGAAAATAACACGTATTTTTAGTCGGAACATATCCTCTCAACAAACTGGGGTAAGTTTAATTATGGTTGTTTTGTATAATATATCTTTATCTAGTGATTACATATATACACCAAAGAAGTTTATAGGTAGTTCGTAAGAAATATAATCTTTTGTTTCTTGGTGAAAGATTCCAATTTTGTGTTGCTATATTGTTAAAAGGTGTCCTTTATTTTGTTGCTCAAGTGAAGTTTATCGTCTTTTTTCCAAACTTGTCTTGACCCTGTCATAATAAAACCACTGCTCTTTTTCCCAATGCAATAGCTTCTAGATTTCTTTGGAACACTAGTTCAGTACTGGATAAGTATTGATAAATTTGTATTCGTTATTATAGAAACAGGACCAGGTTAACTTCGCAAATGTGAACATATATATAATTTCATCAGTCCACCATGCGAGCAAATATTGTAATTTTTAAAATGTTCATATATTTGAAATTATGGTGGTAACTCTTGGTCGTTTCAAATATAGTTTCAAGGAGATATTCGAAATATTATTGCGTTAAAAATAACTTTTGATGAGAAAAATATCAAACAGGAAATATTAAAAAATATCTTGCGCAGCTAAGATCGCGCCGATAAATGAATATTAGAACCATGGATTCATTAACTTTGGTTTGGATTTTCTAGGAAATTTGTACCTAAGGTAAAATAAAACATGGATAGATGCCAGCCACAACAAATTGAACAGAGCTACTGCAATTCTTGTGAACTGTTCTGTTTAAAAATGTGCCAGGGTATATAAAATAAATTATACTTATATATAAAACATTATACTTTGCTTTCGTTCTAAGCATTTACCATGATAACTAGATGAATTTTATCGCATGACCGACATCAATCACACCCGAAGATCAATTAATTCGTCTTTACTTTAATTGTCCTGCGCAATATTTTGATCAACATGTTTATAATTAATGAGAGTGTTGGACCGCTGCGGAAGCGAAGTGAATGCTACTTTAGTTAGCTGGCTAATGCCAGTTGATATTACATGCCGGCTAATATTAAACTAGCCGGAGTTTTCGTTAACTAAAGCTAAATTTAATAAAATTGTTGTCATTGCTCGAGTTTTACGGAGAAAAGATCCCATCAAGTTGCTTTTTAAATAATGCGTGCTGTTATTTTCTCATTTTATAAGTTTAATGAAAGTTGTTCTTATAATTCCCATTCGAATTTTTTCCGTGGTTCGGCGGTTAAGCAGGAAGTTCAGCTAAGGCTGGTTTTAAACGTCGCGCTACTGCCGTGCCGAATTCAATTCAATTGAGTTCGACAGCAGCACGGCAGTAGCACGACAGTGGTTTTAAACGTCGCACAATTGCCGTGCCGATGTGGCAGTAGACTTGTCTGAGCTTGTCTGGGATTTCGATTGTGAAAGCAATTTTACAACATTTCAGTAAACTGTAACAGATTGACAACAACTTATATTCCAACTCACTCTGCACAACATACGAACTTCACAACGCAGCTATAAGGCTTAAAGTTATAAATCTGTCCAATCTCAGATTGGCAAATAATCCTTGAGAAAGTCTGATTGAAAACATGCGAAAAGGCTGTTTGAAATCTGTCCTTGATAAGCAAAGTTGAACTTGTTACTGACAATTTCGTTGCCGATTGCAATTACTGGCAACCAAGCTAACAGTACTTGATGTTTAAAACCATGCAGTGCCACTGCCACTCCAGCACGGCAGAGCTTGTCGAATTTAATTGCTGTGTCGAACTTAATTCGTTTTGCCGAACCGAATGGTTTTAAACGTCGCGTTACTGCCGTGCCAAATTCAAAATTGGTCTCTGAATTGAATTCGGCACGGCAGTAGCGCGACGTTTAAAACCAGCCAAACAAGCAGTTTTGCAGAATTACAACACAAATGTTATTTTGGCTAAAGGGACAAGTTCAGTGGTACTAAAGCCTTTGAAGGTATCAGGATAGTTTCTGACAAACAGCCGATTTTTCTTGAATAGCGCACCAGGGTTTTACCTAATCGCAATAAATGTTTATCATTATTTCTGAAAGCCTAACAAAATAAATAATAAAAATTAATAAAAAACCCAAATTTTCTATATTGGAGTTAATCACGATTTGCAAGAGCTCGCAGTTTCAGGAAGAACAATTATCGAAGATGGCATCTAAATTTAAAAAGTTTTAACCTGTCAACTCGGTTCCCGACCTGTTTGGAAGTGCAAACAAAGAACTTGAAAACCGTGCCAGGGTTTCTTTTAATTACTGAACACTTTGTTAGTATTTTTCAAGGTTATAGTCGTAGTTGATATACGAAGATGAAAACACAAACTTAGTCAAAATTTTTCGAAACCCTGACACAGTTTTCAAGTTCATTGTTTGCTCTTTCAAACGGAGCAGGAGCAGTGTTGATAGGTTAAAGACTTTTTGAGTTACGATGCTGTCTTCAAGAATTCTTCTTCCGGAAACTGAGAGCTCTTACAAACCGTGATTAGATCCGATACATAAAAACTTGTGGTTTTTGGATTCAGAAAGACTTGGATTCATTGAGGTTAAATAAAACCCTGGCACGCTATTCAAGAAAAACCCACTGTATGCCGATACTTAATGGTGGTGGTCTGATAAAAATAAGCGAAGGATTCTATAGTGAGAGCTTGCGTCTTGTGCCGCAACATTACATTGGGAAACAAACCATGTGTCAAGATGGTGTAATTATTGATGGCCGTCTATCTGAAACATTTATACAGAATCTACTTTCCTCGTTTTGGTAGCGACTCCACTAGAAACGTTCACCTCAACATTAAACATTGAATAAAATCTTTAGGAATAATATTTACCTGCTATGTGTTACTTGTTCTCTCCTGATGGCATTTAATAGCCACACAAATCAATTTTCTGCTTTTTAAGTCCTTCTGGACAAAGTAATAAACCATACACCCACAACATCCGCAATAAAAAAAATCTTGCAAAAGCTACCGATTTGTTTGCAATAATTTGGTTTCTTGTCAATGTTAATCACTAAATCAAATCTTTTGTATTGCAGAAAATCAGAAGAGGAAATTGTGATTTGAGGCCACGGCAGTAATCCAACTTGATGGAATCAATTTAACTGCGTGGAGTGAAGTATTCCCTAATAAAAAACAGTTTGATAAAATCGAAATAAATCATATCTATTTACCACCAACAAGACTGAATAGCTGTTCATGGAAAATTTTACTTTACGTTTTTACCATTAAAATTGTAATCAGATTTCAGCCTAAGGTCTGCCACTACTAATTATTTCGCTGACCTATTCACACGTTTATTGCTTTTCATTGAATATTTGTAATATCATTATGGAATGTCTATGGTGGTTGTTACCGACAAATTGACAAAACATGTAGTATAATAATATTAATAATAATAATAATAATAATTTTATAATAATAACAATAATAACAATATATTTTATTTATACTGCGCATGCTACATATGAATATGTTCGCATGCGCATTACATAAGCTAAAGGCTAACGCTAAAAATGATTTGAATTAGAATAAAATATAAGTATTACTAAAAGCTAGTTAACAATTAAACGCTAATTTAAAATATTGAGTCTTAATAGCAGCTTTAAAAGAGGTTAAACAATTTAAATTGCGAATAAAAGTTGGCAGGTTATTCCAGAGTTTAGGAGCTGCCTGCTGAAATGATCGGTCTCCCAACGTCAAGTGGCATTTGGCACTGGGCGGTACGAGTGAAATGGTGCCATTTGATACTGAAATGAGGTCGGCAAGGTACTTGGGAGCTAAGCCATGCAAGCATTTGAAAGTGAAGTGTAATTAATACGGGACTGGATGGGTAGCCAGTGAAGAGATATGAGCAGAGGAGTGATGTGACAAAATTTTGGTGATCCTGTGACAAGTCTTGCCGCAGTATTCTGAACACGCTGAAGCTTCAAGATGTGTGACGACGGAAGGCCGTATAGAAGACCATTACAATAGTCAACTTTGCTCGTAACAGAAGCGTGTATTAAAGATTCAGCAGATCGGCGCGTCAAGTAATAATAATAATGATGATAATAATAATAATAATAATAATAATAATAATAATAATAATAAAAATAATAATAATAAAAATAATGATTTATTCACAGCTTTTCTACTTGGTAGCTATACATCTGCGAAGCAAATAAAAAGAAAAGAAAAGAAAAGAAAAGAAAATTTGAAAGAAAAAAAATTACCATAGTTCAACCTAACATTACACTCCGAGATTTTAACCTGTGCATGTGGAAAGCAATAATTTTCCTGGATCTTTTGAATATAGTTTTAATGTTCACGAGAATTTGCATGCAGTTAATTTTGCTGGTGTTACGCCGGTGCTAGTATTTCTCACAGAGACATAAATTTCGAATAAATTGTTGTTTTAATACAAGAAAGGTAAAACCCATGCTATCCTGAGGAATCGCAAATAAATCACAAAAATATCGATATCAGTTTGCTCCGTAGTAAAGTACTCACTCAAAACGTGCCACATCTTTGTGCTGTGTTTGCAAATATGATCTTACACCCTATTACATCGCAAAATGTGACAATCGCTGCAAAATGTATAAAAATTGTCGCAAAATGTAAGAAATTTTTAACGCAAAATGTGATACAGATCAGTTGACGCAAAGTGACTGAAACGTCAGTTAAATGCTTTCTCGCTCATGTATGTTACTCAAAGTTGGCTTTCTCCATTGTCATGATTTGTCCTTGATCAAAGGTGTTGGTCTATTGACCAGCATCAAAGGACAGACCAGGAACCAAGTAACTGTTTGTATTTATCCACCAGAGCCGGCGGAAGGTGGCGGACATTAGGGGGGGGGGGGGCTAGAAACTGCCGACTCATTCTCGAGTGCCAAAGACACGAGCTACTAGGGGGTTCGGCGGCATACTCCCGCGGGGAAACGCCATTTCCTGCATTTCCTGGTCAAACTAGCCTGACCTCAGACGCTAATTTTCCTTTTAATATTTTCGAAAATCCATACTTGGCATGAGAATTTCGGGGGGGGGAATGGCCCCCCCAGCCGCCCCTGCTCCGCCGCCGCTATGTCCACCCTTGAATTACACAACTTCTCCGGCTGTACTCATTCGTGATTTACTAGTCCCCCTGGATGGGATGCAAGTCCATCGCATGGTTACCCCCAGCATTATGTCAGATTTATCCCACAACTGACAATTTGCCAGGTCCCCATTAATACACCTCGGTGAAAAGAACTGCGAGAGTAAACTCCATTATGCGGGATCGAACCCTCAACTTTTTGGTCTTAAGTCCGATACACTAACCAATAGGACATCGCGTCTGCCACAATACTGAAATACAAACAGTGTCAGTCGCATCCATGTTCCTCACACCCTTTTGCAACTGTATAGTTCACAAGCTAGCTGTTTGCTTTCTATTAGAAGCAACAAAACTCTAAGTCATATATACTAAAACAGACTACAAACACGTAGTTTTGACTCCCCTATTCAGTTCGACAGATACTGAATTTTATGGATTTCTTCTTTTATGTTTAGTGGACAGCTGTAAAGCTTTTGATATTATGTCGTCAATTTCAGCTCAAACAGCTTTATTACTACCTGCGTCTAATTTTTGAAAATAGAATATTATCGCTTTACCATTCAAAATTTGTTGTACTAATTTAGCACCAAGACGCACTTTTAATATATATTTATTTTTAGATGCGTTGTTTTTATTAAAACAGAGAATTATCACAATTATTTTAGTTAGAGTTAAAAATTAAAGACGGTTGTGATGACTAATATTATTAGATAAAACTGAAATATTTAAAAACCACAAATGCACCTATAGTACTTAGAAGTTTCTACTAGGTCTAAAATTATTGCATATTCCCGGCCACCAATTATAATATTCCCATGGAAGTTCAAATATTCTTTCGTTAAACTAAGAACTTCTCCTGAATTTACCTCTCTCATCTGTTGTGGGGGGAGGAGGCTGTTATGCTGCGGTATTAACCAGCGGAGGAGGCTAATTTCAAGTCTTCCTTTTTCTGATTGGCAATATTCTTTCATTGTGAAGTTTTGTTCATTTCTCGTATTCTTTGGTGTTATTATAGTTTCTAATTAATATTTGTTTTTACAATTTAAAACGTTTGGGAGTTGATGGAGTTGTCTGATCTATCAAATTTTCCGTCCCGTTCCTTTTCTTGTCCTTGTTTATTAATAGTATGCCGTTTTAGTTCTGGTGTTTATATCTGTTTTTGACATGTAATTCAACTCCACTCTACTCAAGCTCTACTTCGTGATCGCCTTCAACGTGAAACTTGCACAACTCTACAGGAAAGTTCAAAATATGTCACTGAATAAAATTGACTTGTACAAGTTGTACGAAAACGTTTGTTTTTAAGTCTTGCGATATCAAGAAAATTTTTACCTTGTTTAGTTCTTAATATGTCACTGAATATTTTACAAAATACTACGGTCTACGCCCTTAAAGTACATTTTCCCTCCCTTGAATGCGGTTTCAGTTCGTGATCGTTTGTGATCGTTCGTGAATTAGCGATTCGAGGTTGCTTACCTCAACTATAGGCGAGAAGTAAACGTTTCTTTGAATCCAGAAGCGTTCTGTCGAGATGCAAAGAGAGATATTGATAATGAACATGAACCTACCTTGCGTAGCAAGACAAATAAAGAATATCAAGCATAATTCTAGATTCATCCTCACATCCTGCCAAGAGAACTGACACCGCTAACTCGATCCACGAAAAGCCAACTCTTTGGCCCGTACGTGTAGACCACCGCGAGTCCAGTCTCCACCAGTAGTACAATAATTCGCACACAACTATCAACAGGACAAGCAAATGGTGCCAATTACTACCTAAGAACAATGATATTCATTCAAACCATGCCAATGATATTTTTCCGTATTTTCATCTACACAATAGGCGGCAAAGAGCGAGTTGAATATTTTTAGACCCATGAGGACACTGATATACAATCAAACCAATACAACATATTTTTCCATAGTTCCGTCAAACAATAGGCTTTACAACAACAACAAAGTATATAAGTGTCACTCCTTTTCATTGTTAGCGTTTGTCGCCTTCATGTACAACCATTTCTCTTTTAAATTATTCTAAAATTAGTCTCTACGACCCGACTGACGAAGGAGCTTGGCTCCGAATGCTCTGTTTTTTTGTTCTGAACATTCTGGTTTTATTAAAAGAACGACAAACTAATTATAACAATCACTATTTAAATCACAATCAGTCTTTCATCATTACTTTGTCGTGTACACAATGACTCCAGATGCTCTTGTCCTCGCTTTCGTCGTTTAGATTTTCATCAAATGCAATTATTTGTTTCTCTCTTCAGTTCGGCCAAGATGGCTTCCAAGACACCTGTTCGGCCTATTATTTATTGCCGAGTTTGTGACAGCATCTCTGTTTCTATTCGAACCGGTGGGAAAATAATTCGATTTATGTGCTCAATTTACTTGACGCCAGTTTTGTACTAGAATGAATCTTGTACCACCCTTAATTTAATTCGCTTCACACCTCCGGGAAAAATTACCTGGAATTTCGTTCGTGGCCCTCGTGGGGGATTTCGCCCTTCCCCCAAGAACAAAGTATTATTTGTCCTGAAACGTATTTGGTAAGAAATAAATATGCTATCCTATACCGCGTTCAGACCAGACATGAAACATGGTTATAACAAACATGTTTAGCATAAAGAACTCTGTAATCTCACACGTTGCTGCATTTTCACGGGCTTACAGAATATTTAATTAATGATCTATAGACAAGGCAAGTAGTTTTGAACTAATCTAGACAATTTAAATATCGAAATGTTTTCAAACATGATTATTATAAACATGTTTTGAGTCTAGTCTGAACGCGATACTATTGACCACTGCCATAAATCAGTTCTCTTTGTGAGCGTGTATATGTGCGTTTCATTTCTTTGTACTTAAACCGTGCTAGAGCCGATTTCGCTTGACTGTCCAAAGCTTATTTGCATTGCATTGTCATTGTATTGTATTGTCAAAGCAGCTTTTGACCAATGAAATTTGCGAGAGGTTCGACTCGTGTTCAGAACTGGCCAATAAAAAGCGCGAAGTTCACCTCTCACGCCATCAGTAATGCAAATGCGAATGACATTGCGAATGCCAATGCGAATGAGCTTCTCCTCTGATTGGTTTACGTATGTCACGCAACCGTCTGATTGGTCGTGAGTTTTTGGTAAGTGTTGAAACGACGGACTTAGCCAATCACGAGCTCTTCCTATCTCATTTCATTGTCATTGCCATTTCATTTGCATTGATCTTTGGACAGTCAAGCGAAATCGTCTCTAACACTAGCGACACAATTGTAAACGCAAACATATAAAACGCAAGCGCAAGACAAACATTAGAAAAACAAAATTTCCTACACGCTTTTTTTTTATAAGAACCAGTAAATTTTGCCGGGGCTCATTGTTCTTAATTTTTTGGTGATTTCAGCCTTAAATTGTT
>JANVCK010133093.1:0-11344 GCA_026546655.1 Epizoanthus illoricatus
CGGATAAATTTAATTCTGCAGACGATTACAATTCGATTTAGACGTTGCTCTACAGACGCTCTATAGACGAATTTAATTCCCTTAATTTAATTCGTCTGAATTATTTTCGTCTGTAAAGAGACGTATAAACTAGGCCTAAGCAATGATTACTTCACAAATGTCGACTCCCTATCTAGATGCTTTGAGCGCCATGTAAGACTCAAACATTAAAGAAACTCTGAAGAAAAATAAGCTGACTCCCCTATACGACTTATAGGTACCATTTGATCGTTTGAGAGCTAACGGGTTATCCAGGACTTCTTTATACACGTTACTGTTCCAATTAAACAAAGGATATATACAGTTTATACTGCAGTATGATTAGGCTCTATTCTTACACCTAAAGAATAAAGACTACGCGAGCTAAAATTATGTATCCTATTCTAATTAAACTAAGGTTACCAAGGTGCTGGAGAAGAATCGCTCGCAGATGATAGGAATCATAATGGGAAGCATTAACTGTAACTTGGAGGACATAAAAGATGCAATCTACAAAATGGACTCAAGCGTCGTCGATATGGACGGGTATGCGAGATAGCGTTACACGTACTATCTTTGTATATAGGTTGTCTGTCTGTCTGTCTGTTTGTCTGTCTGTCTATCTGTTTGTATGAGTGATTGTCTATCTACGTCTGTATGTCCATGTGATTGCTTTTCATGTGTCTCTGTTACTTTTATGTGTATCTGTCTATGTCTTTATCTGTTTGTCTGTTGTTTGAGAAGAAAACACTTTGCTAGTATAGATTTACATCTGAATGAATACATTTTGATCATAATTTGCGCAAGCAAGGATTTGACCTTGGAATCAGAGCTAACTTTGTGATGAAAAACATTTAATTCAGCTGCTTGTATCGTCGCAGGCTTAAAGCTCTTTACGACATCAGACCGAAACCGGACGAGATCCAACTGATCGAACTACATATGAAGAAGAACCCAAAAGGTAAGGTAGCTTTAGGGGACAGTTCGTTACTTATCGTGCGGGAGAGGGAGGAGGGGGCAGGTAGGAGGAGAAATTTAGTCAGGTTTAAATTTCTCAGAGGCCTCCCTTGAGGTAATCTAATGTTTTTCAAGGACTCCTCCCTCAAAGGCAGCCCAAACCAAAAAAACTCAGAGTCCCCCCTCTAACTTTTCGAAGCCCCCCTCACTGACCCAAACATTTTTCAAACTTCTCCCAATTTCTCTTCCTGCCTCCTGCACGATAAATAATGAACGGTTCCTTAGTGACATTAGCCTCTTTGTTAGTCTCCTATACATTTCACAATATAATGAGATGTCATATATCTCTTGGTACTCCCTCGATTCGATGGTGACAAATGGGGATGATAACTTCTCAATAAATGGAAAAAAATACAAAACTATAAACATAGATGAGTGGCAATTCAAATTAAATTAAAGCTCTTGATGAGTACTAACACTGATCCTTTGAGTACTGAGAGTACCTTCCATAACTTCCTTACGCATGACGAGGAAGTGTAGGCGTGGTTGGCTCAGTCGCTAAGATCTCTGACTACCAACCAAAAAGTCCCGGGTTCAATCTCCGGCCTTCTCAAGGGTTGTATTTGTGAACCTTCTTTCTCTACGTCGTCCGTGGACGTTTGTCCAATCTCTCGACGTTCTATTAGGGAACTTAAAATAACTCACAGATGCACTCGTCGATAAGAGTGGGCTAATGCCGCTGTCGTAATCTGTCACCTCATCTCTATATGTAGCTTATTAATTCCATCTAGCTGTAGCCTGTGCTCCGATGTCGCACATGGACAGTATAGACGTGTTTTCATTGTTTAGCCTTTGTTGTTATATAAATAATTCAGTTACAAGACAAATTTTTTTTGTTTTCGTTTAGCTATTTTGGACAAACCAGAGGAGTTCCTGCTGCACTTACATAGAATGCGTCATTTTTGTGAACGTCTTGAGTGTTGGCTGTTTAGAGACCGGTTTGCAGAGACAGTGTGTTACATAGGTAAGTGCTGACCTTTTATTCCATGCTTACTGCCGTATCCTGGTAAGTAAATTGCCCTCAATTTCACTATTATGTACGAGCTTGTTTACATATTGCAAACTCGAGAAACAGACGTGTACAACGCAATTTTCTATCTTCAAGAAAGAGAAAGCCTTGTTTCTATACATTTTAATATATTTCAAAATGAAATTTGTGAAAGCTTCCTCGCTCTATGACTTTCAAAATTCGTAATACTGTTGCATTCTGAGATTACAGATGGGAAAACAAAATGCAAACAAACCCTACTCCAGGCTGGTTCCGGCACCTCCAAAGCTGGTTTTCGTCTACTAATCCGATTTTCATTTGTTATGTCACCATTATAAACACATATAGTCAGTAGGTGCAACGTGTCGAATCAGCATGTAGAGTGTTAATGAATCGAGTGTTAACATCATGGGCTACATTACAATCCCACTAGTTAAGTTGTCTACTTATGTTTCAGACCGAAGATTGTCGGCAATTTGCGAAGCAAGCAGCGAAATGTGTACCAAGTAAGTTTAGATGAATCTTCAGATATTTTGATAACATGCATCAGTGTCATTTAAATTATTCCATACTTTATTTGTCGAAAGAAAAAAATGTTCAACACCTGCATAAACTTGTACTGGAACAAAAGCATGAATGCAAAACGAGATGGAAGTGTAACTCGATTTCTTAAAGTACTTAAATGCATCAGTAAATGTTTTGCTATAATAATAATAATGATGATGATGATGATGATGATTATTATTATTATTATTATTATTATTATTATTATTATCGTTATTATTAATAGTAGTAGTAGCAGTACTAGTAGTAACAGTAGTAGAAATAGTAGTAGTATGGTAGTAGTAATAGTAGTAGCAGTAGTAGAAGTAGTAGCAGTAGTATTAGTAGTAGTAGTAGCAGTAGTAGTTATGTAGTAGTAGCAGAGGCAGCAACAGTAGTAGTAGTAGTAGTAGTAGTAGCAGCAGCAGTAGTATTTGTAGTAGTAGGTAGTAGCAGTGGTAGTAGTAGAAGAAGTAGCATTAGTAGTAGTAGCAGTAACAGTAGCACCAGTAGCACGCAGTAGTAGTAGCAGCAGCAGCAGCAGCAGTAATAGTAGTAGTAGTAATAGCAGTAGTAGTAGTAGTAGTAATAGTCTTTACTAACTGAAATTATTCAAACTGTTAACAAACATATTCAGTGAGACTCACTTCAAATGTCACTTTTAATAATAATGATAATAATAATAATTTTTATTATTATTATTATTTTTATTATTAAAATAATAATAGCGTTGTTGCTTATAATAATGTTTATAATTACTCGATACAGCCTCTATATAAGATACCTGAATCAGCATTTATTTTTAAATATTTACTGGCAAATTATTTTTTTTTTGCATAATTGAAGAAGTATTCTCAAGATTCACGATCACTTTAACAAATTTCTGTTTTACAGCCGAGACGTAGTGACTTTACTGTCAATCATTCTGACATTGGGTAACTATATGAATGGCGGTACGGCGCGCGGCCAGGCTGACGGCTTTCAGATGAATGTCCTGCAGAAGCTGAAGGACGTCAAAACACAAGATGGCAACTCAAATCTACTGCAGTATGTTGTACAACGCTACTGTGTTACGACACATGGAAAGGGAGTGCCAGATTTCACACTGCCCAATCCATACGATATTTTAGCCGCTTCACAGGTACTTTTAAAAATGGCCCGTGACGTATTCTAAAATTATTTACACTTTCAAGTCACTGCAATTCACATGCAGAGCCGTTTACGTTGCAGACAATTCGTAATTATCCTAAATTACCTTATCTTTTGAAGAAAAATAATGGAACTCTACTTGCCTATTTATGTGCTACTCACGTTATTTTGAAGAAGACTACTTAAGATCAGTGACCAATTATGATACTTCGTGAATTGTCACGTGCAACTGCTAGGTGTCTGACCAATCATGGTGCTTTATGAGTCTTCACGTTAGATGTCTTTTAGACGTTCAGTACAACATGAACGTCGATGACAGAAATGGTACACACATGCATGGAGCACATGTCTGCCCCCCCCCCCTCTCCCCCGGGATTTCCATATGAAAAGGGCCTGGATGATCGTCGAAAAATGTGAATTGAACTCCTAAAAGGTACCAATCAGGGTGTGGCTCAAGCTAATTTTGGCCCTCGTAAAAGGTACCATTCAAAAACGTATCGCAGACAGTTGAAACTTTCATTGAATTTAATAACGATAAAGATAATAGCATCAAATGCTTTCCACTGCTAATCTTTTTTAAAAGTACTGGCAATAAATCTTTCCAAACGAATGTCAAACAAATTGTTATCCTAAATGATATCGTGGTGACTATAAATTCTAACTTCGATCCTTGACACCCTAAGGAGTACCAAGACTGCGATTTTAACCCCTAAAACGTACGATGAGCATGCCCGTCCCTTTTTATATGAAATATAGACAGTGTACTCTCATACAAACATACCCCTTAACCAGCGGTTGTCTCCAACTAGAGCCGAGCTGGAAGTAAGATATGCACAGAATCATAACAAGTTAAGGTTACTTAACCGTTATTGTTCACTCACACCAGTACGACTAGAGAATTCTAATTTAAAAATTATCATCAATATTGTGAGAATGACGATAACTACATCGTAATTGACTGCAGGGATGTTGTCAGTGATTCTAAATAGTACTTTGTTTCGCAGGTCTCCTTGCAAGAGATTCGAGCTGGTAAGTGTGTATAATCCGTCTTCATTGCCTGATTATATTTATTTCACGAAACAAGTGTAAAGCCGGCCTCACATGCTGCGTTTTTGTGGCAGAAAAAGAATTGTAAGACAATAGATCGTAGAAAGCTCCGCGACAAGAAAGCAGCATGTGAGGCTGGGTTTAGATATGAGGCCGGCAAAACACCAGTTGGATATAATCATGTCATATCCAACAAGTATGAGTGGAATAATTGTTTTATTAAATACCAGGCCAAAACATACTTTTCTTTTTAATTTTGTGTAATCCGAACGGAATTTAGTGTAAACGAAGCGGAATTAAGTGCAAAAATGGAGGATTTGAAAGCTTGTTTCTGTTTTAAGAAACACCTGTTTTGATTTGGAAACAGCTGCTTGTTCAATATAAGGTCAAACTCATGAATATCACCTGATACCAATGAGTATTGAACCAATAAAATTACTTGAAATTCAATAACCTTTGTGTTTCATATTTAATAAAGTGTATAACACGTTTATAGGATGATAGTGGGTACATTTTTATGCCCGTGTCTTCCTTTCTCATAACAACGAAAGTGATTCATAACATTTTATAACAAAGAGATCTAGAAGACATCGATTGTACATTGATCAATACAGGATCGAATTGACTTTTCAACAAGTGCGGGAGGAATCTTTCTCGCTGAACGCTGATAAAAGTTCACATACTCACAATTACTCATATTTATAAATCTCCAGAACTGAGTCAAGCTAAAGTTGGATTTAATGCTTGCAAAGAGAAGGTGAGTGAAAATCTATGTACAATGAATTTATCCGGGTTTCTAATTACAGCACGAAATTTTTCTTTCAACCAAAGACACCTAAATAAAATCAAACATTTTTACTTGGAATAGTAATTTGCTTAGTCATCATTATTTTCTTGGATTATTATTTTCTTGGCTTCTTCTGAGAATTTTATCCGTTAAGAATCCATAAGTCTCCACATAGATTCAGGTACACGTATCGCACCACGTATGACTACTATTTGTATCGCTACGTCTAAAAAGTGGACGATTTGTATAATTAAATGAACAAGCTAAACAAAAACTAACTTGTCACCGAATTACAAGACTCCTCATGCGAGAGAAAAACAACAATTAGGATAGTCAAGGGGGGGGGAATTCCGATTATGTTTCATGGAAAATAAAATGGTCATTTCACTTTAAAAGCAAAGAACACATGAAATAAGGGTAAAATCACGCTTCACGGGATAATAAAGACCTGAATCAAGTTTCGTGCAAAATAAAAATGGTAAACTATGCTTCACGAGAAATACTCAAATCGCTATTCACGGGGAAAAAATGGCCATTTCACATTTCACGGAAAATAAATAAGGCAAATCACGCTCTTCGACAAACCCCTTTATCACCCTCAACAATCAACACTCTGGCTCCAAGCTATGCGCAAAATATACTAACAGAGCAACAAACAAGCACCAAATACAAAACAAAGTTAGACAATGAATGATCACATAGTTGCTGCTAAGACATATATAAACAAATATAAACGGCTTACCTTAAAGGTGTTGGACTGTTCATTTGCTGTTCATGAAGAAATGAATCCAACTCGCGCGATCAATCTTGCATAAATCCGCCGTTCGTTATTAATTTGATTATCATATTCGTCACTGCTTCGTGTGGTGTCGAACTTTTTTAAACACATAGAATTCGCTAATTAATAATCATTTACTTCATTTCCTGATACTAATTACTATAAACTTCGAAACAAAATCAGCTTCAACTGTACTTTTGTATCTTATTGTTTACAATGTGCTTCAAAGGAGACAGGCCAATTTATCGGCACACCGAATTCAACAAACCTTCAAATTAATTCCAGAATTATCGTCGGAGTACTAGCCCTTATGAAATATAATTTTCATCGGATAATACTTGTATGATTTGGCAAACGTTAGTTCTCTTCTAAACAGGTTACACAGTTAATCTTGAATAAGATGGCACTGTCTAGCCACTTACGGAAGTTGTTGCCTGACAAGTGGAAGCCATTTAAGTGCGCGCGTAGGTTTTTATACTCACTTGTGTTTCAATCTTTTCTCACTCTTCTTAAATTTTTGCCTAGAAGCCCATAGAGAAATATTTCATTGAGCAGTTTTCTATTTCATAAGGGAATTATTTGTAGAAGTTCGACCTTATTTCGCCAGATGTTAATTAATATACACGAATTACATACATATTTACCATTTTTGATTTTTGGCTGCAATGCAATAATGTTTTTAAGTTGTGAAAGTTACAAAATTTTTATTTATATTTTCTACTGTGGCGTGCTGTTGAAATCTAAGACGCTTTTACTGTGAATCTCTCCAAGGCGGAACTTGTGCTCTCAGAAACAGATGTTCAGACGCGTAACCCGTTTGAAACAAACATGACGCAGTTTTTTAGCACAGGTAGGTTTTGTAATTAAGTTGTCTGCTTGTCTGTCTCTCTGTCTGCCTGTCTGTCTTTCTATACATAGTGCGCAAAACTTGTTTGTCCACATATGAATCTGTTTTATTCATCTTTTTTACTATATCTTAAGGGGAGGGGTAGTAAATAACTAAAAATCTAACATTACAGATATTACCAAAGATAAAATTAATGTTCAAATCGATACAGCTTATGTCGTATGTTAACCCTGAATTTGGTGTTCTCTTAACCCTTTTAAGGGTTAAAAAAAACGTATAAGTCTAAAATCATAACACGAACGGATAAGGGGGGAGGGGTCATTTTGACCCTCCCCCTAAGATTTTCGAAATGGTTGAGGATTAGGGAGAGCCATTTGGCATTCAAGTAGTCCACTCTTTACTTATTAATTTCCATGGCAACAGTTGCCAATTAATTAATTACTGTTGCTATGGTAACAGCTGTTCCAAAAAATGTCCGCCATTTTGGCCGCTTTCTTGGATTTTTTAATGTTTTAATTTTTTGATAATTTTCAGCAAAACAGTTGTAAACAGATAGAAAACATTGTTTTGTGGGTAAAAACCACAAAATAAATGATAAAAACTACAAAAATGTGAATTTAAACACATTAATTTTTCCAGAAAAATTGCCATTTCTGAACGTAATGGCTAATTTGCATATGTTTTCGCATAAATTATGCTTGCTGACGTCATCTAATTAGTGTCAAAATGCGTCTCATATATTTGACCACAGGTACTGAAAACATCATGGTAAAAGCTTTAAAGGCAAAAAAGTTAGGTCCGAAAGCCTTTTGGGTGGGTCATTTTGACCCCCCCCTTATACGTTTAAGGGTTAATAATAATAATAGTAATAATAATAATAATAACAACAACAACAATAATAATAATAATAGTAATCTTATATAGTAATGGTAATTTTTTAATTAGCCTCAGTATAATGGACACACAATAGTTGCTAATTAGACTGCATCTAAAATATTAAAATACAATACATGAATGATACAATAAAATGATACAATACAATAAAATACAAGATCAGAGAATCACGAGATACAGCACAAGAAATTGTTAGAAAACAACTACAATTATTAAAACACATATATTAAAAAAATACAGGTGAACATGATCTAGACCGACTACAAGAGAAACTGAGGGCAACGGAAGGGGAGTTTGAGAACTTGGTGGATTTCTACCGTTTCACGGGTGAAGCAAACCAGGAAGTTACTCCCTCCTGCTTCTTTGGGATTTGGGGCAACTTCCTCGAGGACTTCAAGAATTATTGGAAGGTATGATGTTACTGTGTGCTTCTACAGCAGGTATTTAAAACTGCTGGATCTGTCACCTCCCACCCTCCCTCCAACTCCACTCCTCCTCCATCCTACATCTATCATATATCGTCATACAGCAACTTAGACGAGGGTGATTTGCTATGCAGATGGTGATGGCAGTGGCGATTGTGATGATACAATAACGGTGATTTTAGTGGTGGTGGTTGCGATGGCGATGATAACGATGAAGATGAAGATGGTGATGGTAGTGAAGATGATGATGATGGCGGTGCTGGTGCTGGTGATAATAACTGAGAAAGTGATGATCATTGGTGATGGTGATGATTTTTGATTTTGATGTTGATGGTGATAGTGATAGTCGTGACAATATTGATGTTGATGGTGATGGCGGTAACTTTTTTTCGCTTTTCCCTCTCTTTCTCTCTCTTTGTCTTTTTGTCTGTGCCTTTTTTTACAAACCCTTCCACCCCCTTTGCCCCCACACAAAATCAAATGGTCCGTCCTTAAATCAGCGATATACAATGTTGTGGTAGTGAAAAGTGACGGATTCTAAGAGAATTCGTGTGTGTATGATGCCACTATCCAGTGCCTTTGTATTATGTCACACTGTTAGTTTTCATTCGATTGTTAAGTGTGGGACATCTTCCAAATCTGATTGTTAAAGTTTGTTCAAAACCTTGCTCTTGTAGACGGAACAAATTCTTATGAAGAAAGGCAAGTTTAATAAAAAAGAACATCTTAAACAGGTAAGCTCGCTTGTCACATATATGTCTGTCTTTCATCTAGAGGGATGGGGAAAGGGCGGAGGGACGGCAAGGGACCACCCCCCCTTGCCTTTTCGTTGTCATTACACTTTATAACAAAATGCAGCTGCATGGATATTACAATTTCTCTATGACTGGTCCTTTGGCTAATCCTTCCACACCCCACACCCTTCGCGCTGGCCCTTATAGCTTCTGAATTTTCTGGTTCCGCCCCTGATGCGTCTTGTATCTCTTTTGAATTTGCTTCAGTAATTAACTTGCGAATCCAAAGACGGTGTATTGAGATTGCGCTTTTTACCGAAATAAATGATAAATAAGAATATTCTAACCAGACACGATTAGTTTGAACGGAATACGAGCAATAACATGTGATTTCCCAACTCTTCCACCATTTTGAATTTCATCGAGTCCCAGACTAGCTATAGGCCTTGGCCCATTGTTCTCCAAAAAGTGGCATATTTGTGCTGCTAGCACTGCTCCCAATTTTGTTGAATTATGCCAAAAATTATGCCAAATTAAAATTCCCAAATTATGCTCAAAAAGTATGCTCACAAAATGACAACGTTTCTCTGTATATAACAGCGAAAAGATAGTTCAGAAGTAAATAATTACAATGTTTAGCACGTTTTTCGAATATGGCTTGGTCTGGCAGTTATTGACCGCGCGCTCGGAAAGAGAAAGAGGTCTAGAAACTAGGCAAGTGAAGCAAGTCAAAACGGTAGTTCCCAGATGTACTGAATAAGTAAATACACACACCTAATTCCGTGTAGCAAAAGCACTGAAAAAGCAAGCATAATATTGTTATTGGCTTTAATGCTTCAAAAAGTCCGAAAGTCTTATATATATAATTATGCTCGAGCAGTTCTTTTTTGAAAGATTTTGCTCGTTTGCTTCAATTATGCCAAAGATTATGCTAGCACAATGGGCCACAGGCATCCCAGGCTGACAGTTAGTATTTAGTAGAGCAATGTGGGTGATTGAGTCGACTTTGTATGGCAGTAAATATCGTTTTAGTGAAATCGTTGATATTTGGTGCAAATGTTTATTATCATAATTTGAGTTAGCTTTATTTGTGTCATTTGCACCAAATATCAACGATTTAACGAAAACGATATTTACTCCCATACAAAGTCTTATAAAATTGACTCAATCACCCACACCGCTGCACTAAATACTAACTGTCAGCTTGGGCTGCCTGTGAATAGGCCAAGGCCTATCCCAGACTCCTCCTGGTCTTATGATATAGCTTAAGAAAATAGCTTGGCAGTTTTCTTCCAACATATGCGTTGCTGGGGTTCAGAGATTTAAAATGCGTGTTTATCCGTTTAGCCTCATCCACGGTCTGTGTCACTGTTCAAAAGGGGGCAATGCCAAGCCCCGCGGGAGTAGCCAATAATGTTTCATACGGGAGAGGGTATCGAAATGGTACACCTCTTACAAACCAAACATTTCAGCCCTTTCCTATACTTTAAAGATAAGGTTGTCCCATCCGTTGCTAGTACAGCTGGACTGTTCAAACTATTCAATATAGTGTTCGGCAAGCTTCCTTATATCTTCGCGTTATAATTTGTGCCGGAATTTGCATCCCTTTTATATAATTAGATTTAGTTGCAATCCCTTTCAGCTATTTTCGGCGACACTTTCATATACTTCTAGCATAAAATTGGCACCCTTCAATTCCGGGGGGAGCCCTCCCCCTCCCTCCGTATAGCCCACTATAGGGAGTATCCCCCCCCGGTGGTGCCAAGGCTGCTGTGACACTTAACGTGGCTCTCTTACGTTTTAGATCAAAGCCACTGCCACTAAGTTTAGGAAGCGACGGGACAGCAGTCGACCGGATGACATGAAGAGTGACATCAGTAAACTAAACCTCAAATCTTGAATGCTGGGAAGATGTCCGCGTACAATGAGCACACTGGCTGTATTGATATGCCTTTGATATGATTACGTGCGATAACGAGATAACATAAACAAGGCATCGAATGGATTTGTTAACAGATTGTGGTTATTCCGTTTAAGAGATAGCTAGGCTTCGATCGTCTTCATTGGCTGGCAATGAAAAAATTCTCAGGAGGCGGCCATTTGATTTTGTGTGTGTG
>JANVCK010133314.1:3769-24612 GCA_026546655.1 Epizoanthus illoricatus
TCTTGGATTGACTTGCATCAACGTTGAACGTGCTCAGATTTTAAATTTTGATGCACCTAACGCAAAGCCAATTGCACGTTTTTTGTTGTTGTGGAAATGTACCAACCAATGAAATGCTTGTATTTCTGAGCTGGAGACTAAATCCCACTAGAAACAGCGAAGATGCTTCTCCAACTTGTGTTGCCTTGTGAACCAACTTGTAAGTCCGTTTGGCCACACAGCGCAAGTCCTAGAAAGTTTGGATGCAAGTCTGAAGGTTAAAACTTGCGTTGACTTGCATCGACTTGCGCGTCCGTTTGGCCAAGGCTTAACTCTGGTTTCTGTTGTATGAAGTGACCAGGCGTATTGCAGCTGTCCTGGGTGGAATGCTGGGCTATCACAAGGTTATTCCCCCAGTGTTGTGTCAGATTCCCCCCCCAACAATTTTCCAGGTACCCATTTATACAACTGGGTAGAGAGAAGGTTTGCGCGAGAAAATGCCAAGATTGCCCAAGGACGTTTTGAAGCAACAGCTGCCAGGTTTGAATCTTCGACCTTTAGGTATTAAGTCCAACACACTAACCACTAGGCCACCACGTGTTCCACTAATATAGTTGAAGCATCCACATGCCTTCCAGATTTTTATCCCCTCCCACTTGAAAATATGTGTGTATATTTTAAAAATTATTGATACATTTTATTGTAAAATCTGTAAACTAACTCTGATATAGCTTCTTGACAACAGCCCTTGAGTTTATACTAAATAGAACTCGGCAAGCAAGGCGTAGCAAGTCATGAACTTGATTGCATGTAATTCAGAAGTCAAAGACAAGATTGCATTTAGGAACATGATAAGTCCTTCTGATGGCAGTTGTATTGGCCATTGGTACTGAGGTGGTTGACACAGTGGTCTAGTGGTTTTATAGTGTGTCAGTTGACGTAAGCCCGTAAGGTTGAATAGTAATACTCCTAGTTGCTTTATGCTACAGAAATCAGAGTTAAGCGCCAGCTGTGATAAGCAATTTTGGCTTGTCCAGGCCAAATTAGAGCAGACTTACTTACTGGACGTAGCCAGGTTATGTGTTATTGAAGTCTAAGTATCCAAAGTAAGTGGCCCTATACAATACTTGGTGGAGCGTCTCAAGAGTAGCTGCTTCTAAGCCTTTGGTACTAGTCTGACAATAACCTCAGGTTACTTTGGCGAGGATAGAGTATTTGTCGTATTGGATTTAATTGTGAGACCACATTTTTGCTCGGCTGAACTGTTGGTTACTTAATTGTTGTTTAATTTGCAGAAGTGGTCTATCTACATACAAGGAGCTGTGTTCGATTGCTAGTGACCTAAACCAGCCTGATTTGATCTACAAGTTCATGCATTTGGCCAATCATAATGCAATGTGGAACTCAAGAAAGGTAATCACTAAAGATGAAAGACATCATCGGTGATGGGATAGTTTAAATCCTACTTGACACTATGGCATACAATAGGGCCATGTAGACAAGAAAAATAAAACGAGGCTTCCGGCCATGGGATGATTGCATATATAAGATGCAACTAAATGGTTTGCATCTTAGTTTGAGTCGAGCCAGGTGTACTTTGTTTGTGCTTCATTTTGAGGTTAGTTGCTATGGCTACATGTCTACACGTGCGAACTTGGGTAAGATGCGAACAACATTTTATCCCGTTTACACGAGACTTTTCATGACTAAGGTAATCTGTACTTTAGTAATAGAGAAGAATAGCTCAAAACTCTAATCCATCTTGTGTTGGATGTGGCTTGTGTATCACGTGAACATAATTATTGCAACTTTTATGCAAGCTGTTCGCCCCTTAAGTGTTAGCCACATCCTATGTAAGCTACATCCTATTTTCTCACATACAAAAATGGCCCCAATAAACCCTTCTGACCATATATTTAACTAACCTTCTTGATTTAAGTAGTAAGAGTATCGTTGGTATGAATTTATCCAATAGACCATATTCACATTGTTGAGTTCACTGTGCATCATGGGTAGTTCAGTCTACCCAGGGGAAAAACGGTCAGTTTGGCACTCACTTTGTAATTGGGATCAAGTAACACAAATTTGCCCCCTGTGGAGACTGGGACTACCCACATTGCACTGCGAACTGAGCATCGTGAATAAGGCCTATTAGCTTTGTTTAAAGTTAGGAACTAAAATAAGACCTCTTTTGCTGCACCGTCCGTGGACTGGTACATTAAACCGTTTGTCTAGTCTCAACATTCTATCAGGGGACTTAAAATAACCCACACAGTTGTCGATAAGAGTAGGCTAATGCCAGTGTTGTGGTCTGTTATCTCCTCTCTACTGATATAAGTTTCTGACCAAGGGAGCAAGGGCTAGAAGGGACTGTGAGTCCTATTGTCTGCATTCCCGCTGGTACTTGCAGCAAATGTCACAAACAAACAAAGACTGACACTGGATTTGTGACGTATTCTTTTGTTTGATTCAGTGCAAGTGTGCATAATTTTCACACTCAAATTTCAGTATAATATTTGATAAAAGCATCTGTAAGATATTGGTAAATGCTTTAAACTGAATGACCTTTCTTTTCGTAGGGGGCAGCTTTTGGGTTCAGCTCTATTGCTGCCCAGTCGAGAGAACAGCTGGAACCTTACCTACCAAAGCTAGTGCCAAGATTGTACAGGTATCGACAACATTCTTGTCCGTTTGTTGCACACAATCCCTGTTTCCATGTTATTATAGTAGTTTTCATTATTGGTTTCTTGTTTTTGTTTACATGTATGTGAAGAGGGGTCTACCAGATATATGCTACAATTCATTTGCTTTTGCTACTACCTTTCCCCCTATCTCTATCTCTACCTCTGCCACTGCCGGTGCCTGTGCCGGTGCCTTTGCCTCTGACAGTGCCTCTGTGTCTGCCAGTGTCTCTGTCTCTGCCTCTGCCTCTACCTCTGCCTCTGCCTTTGCTCCCTATGCCTTGGCCTCTGGATGCCACTGCCTCGCCTTGCCTTCTCGCCCTCCCTCTCCCTCTCCCTCCGTTTTCTTGAATTAATTAGTAAATTTTGTTATCAATGATGTAATAGTTTTGATTTAATCGAATTATCTACCATTTGTAACACAGTTCTTTTTTACCTTACCTTACCTTACCCTCTCCCTCTCCCTCTCCCTCTCCCTCTCCCTCTCCCTCTTCCTCTCCCTCTCCCTCTCCCTCTCCCTCTCCCTCTCCCCTCCTCTGTGTGTGTGTGTCTGTGTCTGTGTCTTCACGGCTTTTATGTAAACCAATTTTATTGATAGAACAACCATGGTTAAATAAAGATTCATTCATTCTGTCTGTCTGTGTATCTCTGTCTCTGTCTCCCTCTCCATTTCTGGTTGGGCAGTGAGTATGCAGTTGCCTGTGCTGACTGTGTTGGGGGTTGCTTGTGTGGTATTTATAATAATAATGACCATTCTTTTACACATTTTGCAGAGCCTCAATGCATTTACAATTCTAAAACATTAGTTACATGTAAAAATTTACACAGCATTACATATTATACAAACTTAATAACTATTTAATTAATTAATCAATTAATCAATTAAGATAATAATACAAATTAGTCTTGTAAGAATTTAAAAAGATATGTTTGTAATGGGGATGTTGTTATTATTGTTGTTGGTGGTGGTGTCTGTGCTGTGGGTGGTCTGGGAGGGGTTTGGTTGTGGTGAGTGATTGGGAATAGTGCGTTCCCCATGGTGTTTGTTGGTGGGATGGACAGTAAGGATGGGTAGTGGGAGGATTGATGTAGTTAGAGGATGAATGGGTTAGTGATGTGTTGTTTGGGGTTTCTTCTTAACTGTTAGAATGTGGAAGGAAATTCTGACAAGAAAAACAGTAGCAAAGATTTCATTCTTGCAGACATTCACAAATAAAAAAATGAAATCAACTCTGAACTTCATTAGCTGACAAAGTTATTTTGGAAAAGTAAGTTTCTCTCATGGGAACAGAAGTTTCTGATTGGTCAAATAAAATATGTTGGTTGACCTCAGTTTTTGCTTGTCTGAACAGCTGAAAACTTACAACTACCCACAACTATAAAAATATACCTCACTGTAATATAGCTGCATGTAGCTATAAACTGACATAATTTGACTCACTAGAGCACAGCCAATATTACTTTGCTGCAAGTGCTACACTTTTTATTTAAGCTTTCCTTCTTAATGTCCTCAGAAAATGGGAGTGTGGCTTACATGTAGAAGTGGTTGCAGCTTAGTCTAGAGATGGATAACTATGGTAGATGTAGTTTGAATGTTAATGTTTGTGAATGCTTCATTGTGGTTTGTTTGAAGGTTTCTTTGTAAGACTACATACATGTGTGTATATTTTATTGTTCTTTTGTAAACTGAAAGAAGTTAATATTGGAAGAAAGGAAGTAAGTGAAAACTCATGCCAGTGTACTTTTTATGTGTACATGTTAATGCATAATTTGGAATCTTTTATGCAGAAGTAATGGCAAGACAGTCAAGAAAATACCCTCATTGAAGCGTGACTTGGACGCAAGAGCACAGAGTGAATTTTACAGGTTAGGCATGTGTACTGTCTATTCTTGTTGATAATGTTTTGAGCTAATTGCGATTTTGAGTCATCAATACCACTTTATATTGAAGGCTAGTTGGGAGAAAATGTATTGGCCGAAGTTACAACACTAATACAAAAAATTTATAAATTTTCACCAACTGGCAACAAGCTGACAGGCAGTCAATACAACAAGAGCTCTATAGACATTGACTGATGTCCAAACGATTCCAGTGCAGCAACAATTCTATAGCCAGCCGGTTGACAGCAAGCTAAGGCAAATGGTATTACCATTTGAACTCCTCTAACCTCTGTTCATATTTTTAGGTTTGGTCTCAATGGATGCAATTTAAATGCAGTTATGGTAAAGAATCTGCATCGTAATTTGCACTACAAACTATGTCAGCAGTGCGTCGGTATAGAATATTTTTATTAGCATATTGTCATGGTACATGTATCTTGTCATTATTTAAGTATATGTGGCCCCTGGGCTCTCTCCACAACAACAAAGTAAACTGTGAATCAAAGCAGATGGTATTCTAAATATAACAGCTGCATCTAGTGCTGTGAAATGGTGTAACTGACTGCATTAATGTCATAGAGAACTGCTGGGAAACCTCTCAAATTGGACAAATATCTTACATGTATACAGTAAATAAAATTTTGGGTCAGAATTAATATGTGGGGGGGACTGAAATACTTGTGGACTGATCATACTGGGTTTGAGAAAAAATGTAACAGATGCACATTTTGTCAACCCCAGTACTTAGAGGCCATGGCCATAGCTACTATGTGGCAAACATTAAGATTTATGAGACAGTCCCTTTTTATAAACAATCTACATGTACCAACTGAAGGAGCAAACTTTTAGTTGATTAATGTCTATGTTCATTTTGGCCTTCTTGCCAACAAAAACAATTCTAATTTTTGGAAAATAGTTGTCCAGTACATAAAATTATATTGGGCAGTAACCACTGACAACAAATATACAGGTGACATTAATTTGTAATCCAAAGTCATAGAATTGGTTTGTATTTTCTTGCTGCTGAAGCTGTTAATCATAAACCTGTGTTATTATATTCAGGAATCTGTTTCGTCTTCCCATTGAAGAGCGACTGGATGGCCATTGTGAGTGCACACTATGGAGTCCACACAACAAGTCCCATGTGTGGGGAATTCTCTATTGTTCTCCTAATTACCTTTGTTTTAACAGCAAGGTAGGTTTATTGAGTTCCCTTTCCCATATTTCAGTTCTATTTTCCCATAATTATATTTTTTCTTGTATTTGCTGAACTTTCCTCTTCATTTTATCTCCCCTCTGACTTCTTTGGTTGTTTTTGTCTTTCCTATTTTCTTGCTATTAATTTTTTCTGTTCTTCCCTTCATATTTACAAATGCTTTTTGTTCCCATTGTAGTATTTCACAGTTATTCAGATGAAGGAAGACCCACTCTTCTAGATCACAGTTTAATCATACACTGATTTGATCATACAATTATTACAATACAATTGTCATGTGCGTATCATATGATACAGTGACATAATTCTGATCACTACACTCCTCCTCCTTCAGACCAGTTCTTAATGTTCAGTTTTACTAGCAATATAGTATGGAGTATTGTTCTTGCTCCCAATTGAATAGTTCATACATGCATGCAAAATCATTAAATACATGCATCAAGACTAACTTGCATAATCAATAAGTAAACATAACAAATACAAATGAATATCACTGATAATCTCAGTTCAGAGTTGCTAATAATTATGTAAAATAGTATGTACATGTGATGTAAGTTAATGCATGCTTATCAGCTTCTGGTTGTACATTGTATAGTCCTTCAAGTGTCCGTCAGAGGTTGATCTTGTCTGTCATTGTGATCTCCATGTTGCTTGGGTTTTAATGTGTGCAGCTGGTGATGCTGGTGCTGGTTGCACAGCAGTTTTCCGGCTAATGGTTGGTGTTGTTGGTACTGCTGGACCTGCAGCTATTTGTTTTTGCTTGTCTTGTGTTGGTCGGTATGCTGTCTGAAGTAGCTTGAACTTGGATGTGTCTTGGCTGATAGCTCTCTGATTGTTTACTCTGGTGGCATGGATTGTTGAGCTGACAACTTTTGTTGTTACATGTATGTAAACATATGGCTCAAATGGTGTGTGACCTTTCCTCTTCTCACGTTTCAAGAGCACTGTATCTCCAACTTTGAATGTGTGGGGTTTTGCTCTGTGTCATGAATCATGGTAGCTTTTCAATTTCTGTTTGTATCTGTCATCCTTCTTTCTTACTTATTTGTCTTTGTTTGCTTTCTCTCTTGGGTAGTGGTCTAATTTGGTATGGATTTGTTGATTCATCAACAGTTCATAGGGGCTATTCCTGTTGCAGGGTGTGGTGTGTCTCAATATTCTTGCAGTATGTCATAATTTGCTTCCTGGACGTCGATGCCTTCTTCCTGGGTTATGGCATCTATCTTGTTGATGCGTTTATTGAAGCCTTTGACTTTGTCCTTGTGCCTTGGGGTGCCTAGGTGTTATCTTCTTGTGCTTGAATCCCATTTCATCAGCAAATTCTCTAAATGCTTCAGTCTGGACTGTTTATGGAATTCCATATGTAGCAAAGACTCTTCATCTTCTTTTGGATTGGCTTGTAGTCGATTATATCTCAAGGATTCAAGTGGTATGATTTTGTCCAATCTCAGGATCATATTGTCTGTTATGTACATGTACAGCTCTGCTCACATGTCAAAATACAGTATGGCTTGAGGTCTGAATCAGATTTGTTTGACTTTCCGGTTTGTATGGCTACTGCCAGCTTGGCAAGATCTTCATCTTCAACTGTTGTCTCTTTGACCTTGTCAAGTAGTACTGCATGTTCAGAGTGGACTGTAGCTATGACATGTTTCTCAAGGTGATCTGTGCCAGTTTCAGGTAGTGGGTGCCCGGACATGTAATCATGGAATGTGGATCATGTCAATGTTGAGGTTTTACATTCTCATTACTAATCTTTCAATGCACAGTGGCAGTTTGGTTGTCCGGTTGTTGAATAATGGCAGCAGGAGCTTCTTTATGGTCTGTGAGTTTTGGTGCTCCCTGGAGGTGCATTTGAAGCCTAGTTGTGGTGAATTCTACTGCAAGGGTTTCTCTTTCAATCTTTGAGTAGCGTTTCTTAGTGTCCGGTAGTGTGCAGCTAATGTAATGAAGTTTTCTGAAGTAGGCCTCCACCTAAATTTTCTGGGCTTCCATAACAAATAATCAGGGTTTCACGCTCTGGATGGCATGGAATCAAGACAGGTGATGGCTGCTATCCTCAAATGCACGTTCCTGTTCCACTGACCATTCAAACTTTGCATTGGCTTTGGTGAGTTTCCTCAGTGGTTCACAGCAGCTGGAGAAATTGCTGATGTACCTAGACACACAGATAGGCCAGAATTTGTAGAAAAGAAACAAATTCCTCTCAGGACTTTGGCTCAGCACATTTCTGGATTGCTAATATCTTAGTTTAGCTAGATTGTAGGCCTTCAGGTGTGAACAGGTGCCCGTGGAAATCAATAGATGATTTACCAAATTCACACTGCTCACGTCTCAGGGTCAGGTTGTGGTCTTCTAATCTCTGTAGTAGTGTAATTATTTTTTTCTCTCCTCCCCCTCCTCCCTCTATAACTACATGTACATCCCTTTGATGTCAGTTTATCTGTTATGAGTACCTCATGCCATCGTATCTATCCAATGATGTGGATGTCGTAACTTTGATGTATTTGGAAAATGTTAAAGTTACTTATACATTTGCCAATTTAGTATTTTGCTACATTTACATGCACCAAGTAATATTTATAAGAATAGTTCACATTAAGGGACCTGTCACACTGAGAAATCAGCCATTGCTAGGACAATTGGCAGCTTTACACATTTTAAGACTGAGATCAGAGCATTCACAATGAAACCAGAATTAAATCCACAACCTTCAGTATCCTCCAATCAGAGTACATGTGCACACATTGAGTTTGTGATATGAAGCATCAGACCTGTATTTGTGATCAACATGTCATGGGTGCATGCATACATGTAATAGAAGAATCAACAGCCTTAGCAAAATATGTGTTGCAGGGCCCTTAAGTTCCTTACAATTAATTATATACTGTACGGTAATGTACATGTAGTGTTTCTAATTTTACCCAGACATAATGGGTACAAAATAATGTTGTTCTCTCTAACCATCCCAAAGACTTGAACTGTCAAATTTGATGATATGAGTTGCTCTTTGGCTGAATATGTGTAACAAAGTGAAACTATGAAGGAAAAGAGGAAATAGTTCCTAATCCAGAAGAGGAAGTTGTTATTCCCTCCAGATTAACAGTGCCCATATTTGGGCAGAGGATTTTGGTAGGAAAATATATATTACTAAGTGTTATTCAGGATCAAAGGAATTGTATTCATTTGTGATTCTCTCAGCTCTGAGAAACTTTAGTTTGGATACATGATCTGTCTGACTCTTCAATCATGTTATAAGTACTATGTGAACACCCTTTAGACTTTGTACCCTTAGCCTTTCCTTTTGAGTGTGTGCTGACAGGACTGTCACCTGCATATATATGTTGTCTTTGATTCAGTGTAGGAGTAGGAAAAATCCTTCTCTTCTGCTGCACCAAGACTGTGGAACTCCTTGCCTGACTCTGAAACTATGTCCCACTGTAGATGATTTAATTTAAAACAAAATTAAAAACTCATCTTTTTAAAATACCTTTCAAATTAGTAAATTATTTTTAAACATATTTTATTATGAAAAAGCATTGGCACAATTGTTGTAGTGCATTTTTAAGAATTGTCTTATTATTATAATAGTTGTTGTTCAGCATCATGCAGCATTGCTGAGAGAATGTTGAGAGAACAGTGCCTCCTGATAAGGATGCTACTAGAACTGCAATAGAAATTTTGAGATGTTTAAATGGTTTCAACATTGATGCATGATGCAAATAGAATATTGACCCCATTTGGCTAGGGCATGCAACAACTTACCACTTATCTCCATTTCAAACCCAGCAGGCCAGGGCATGTAACAACTTAGCACTTATCTCCATTTCAGATCCAGCAGGCCAGGGTATGCAATAACTTACCACTTATCTTTATTTCAGATCCGACAGTTGTGTTCAGTGGTTATTCCTATGCGAGAGATAACTCTGGTAGAGAAGGTTGACACATCTGCTGTTATACCAAATGCCCTTCACATCACAACAAAAACAAAGGTATCTTGTGGTACTCCAAGTTGAAAAGATCTTTGACACTCTGATGGGCTCAAATCATGATTTGTATATAAGGAGCTTCAATCTGCAATGCAATACAGTGCAATGTATATATCTCTTGCAGTTTTAACCAACCAATAATTTATGGCTGGGTATTATGAGTCGGCAGTATTTTGGCAAGCCTTCAGGTGGGCCAAAATACAACTCAACGACTGAAAATACCCAGCCATATTGGCGGGTTAATTGCCTAATAACATGTTTATTATAAAATATGCTTCCAGTGATTTTTTCAACACTTCAGAATATTTCCAAGGGATTCCAAAGATTTCCAAAATTTTCAAGCATTTTTCTACAATTTATAAAGTCTGGCCCAAGAAGACTTTTTGAACACTTTCCATAAAATTTCTGACCACTTTCCAATATTTCTGAAGGATTCCAAAGGATTCCTAAGATTTTCAAAAAATGTTTTATGGACTATAAACATCTCTCCCAAGACTTTCTGAACACTTGCCAAAGATTTCTGAGCATTTCAGAAGATTTTCTGAAGGTTTCCAAAGATTTTCTGAAAATTTCTAAAGATCTAAAATCTATCCCAAGACTTTTTTGAACACTTTCCAAAGACTTCAGAAGATCTTTGAACAGTTCTGAAGAATTTGCAAAGATTTCCAGGATTTTGTGAAATATAATTTAAGAGTGGATTTTAAAAGCTTTTGGTCTGAAAGTGTTCACAAAGTCTGGACAGATTTGAATGATCGAATATTTAAATAACCAAGTGATGAATATGTAACACAGGGCCTATTGTACACTTCTGTGTGTGTACTGTATAATAAAATACAATACCAGCAATACTTTACTGGAAACTCCCTTTGGAGTCAAGGAGAAAAGCAGAGTCTAGGGGTTTGTAGGTACAAAGGTACAGATTATCTGGTGCAGCAGAGCTAATTAGGCAGATAATCGTTACTCACTTTGCAGTTCTAAGAAGCTCAGAGCATTTACTTTAGTAGAGAAAATAAATAACTGTAAAATAAAATAATGTGAAAATAAGTTAGATAAATTTTATATACAATCAGGTTAATATTATAAATAATTAATAATAATTATGTTACTGCTTAGTAATGATAGTGAATGAGATAATTATATACAGTTGACCTGTGATGAGACAAGTGTTAGCAAAACAAAAACTAGTAGTAGTTGAATAAAAATATTTGAGTGCATAATATCTATAATTATAGTGTTTTAGAATATTCATTGTAAATTCAAACTCAAACTGCATAAATTATATGTACATGTAGGATTCCAGAAGACTTAGTTTAAGTTACATAATTATTCTGTAAACTAGATCCTCTGTGTTTATTTTTACTGATGTTCAGTTTTGTTTTCCTTCAGTTGAATTTTCTATTTGCCTCACTTGGAGACAGAGACTTCTTAACACAACAGATATCAGACTTTCTTTCAAGGACACCCCAACCCAGGTAGGTAAAGTGTTTAAATGGCTGGTTGAATAGGAGATCTACTGTATATCATGGCATGTTCAAAAAGTTCTTTGAGGAAGACCTTAAGCACCTCATCTGTTTGAGTAGCTATAGGAGTTCTTTTAAATTATCCAGAGATAGGTCATTCAAGGCTTTGAAAACCATCAAGAGAAGTTTGCACAGTGTTACAGTAAAAAGTACTTTCTGAACGTCCCTTGAGCTGAGGCAAGTACATTTCTATGCAAATTAAAAATATATGCTGTACTTGGTGCCATAGCCAGTGCCACACCTGTGGTGACAGAGCCTTTACATGTATGTTTGCAGGTTCAGCACTCTGGAACAATCTGCCCCAACACCCCAGGATGAAAACATCAATAAACAGTTTTAAGCCCAAACTTAAGACCTTCCTTTTTTCATACATGTACTGTTTACTTTACTCATCATTTTACTCATTATACATGTAGCTGTAGCTTGACCTTCCTTTTTACTTATAATTAATATTTTGTCATAATATTTGCCAAAAATCTGATGGATTAAAAAGGCTAACAACTTTTATAGTTAGAGTTTATTAGAACCAAACATTTTCATCCTTATTGGACATCATCAGCGATCCAGTGTTTTGACTTTATACAGACAAGAAACATTTTAATTTTCTAATTGCATTCGTCTTCAGTCTGCATTTATAAGAATGATATGTACAAATATTTCAGCAGTTTAACTTTTTTGCAAAGAAATTCCACTGCTCATTCATTTAACAGATTTATCAAGATAATGCCATAAATCTTCACTTCTTGTATTGACACCAGGCTGTCATCATGCTTTAAAATTCTGTTCATGCTCACTGCTATGATTCAAGAAACAACATGCTTTTCTGTATCTCAAATAAATCTTGCAAATAAGTGAAAAACTTTCAAAGTTTTAACGTTAGGTTTTTATTAGTTTTCAATTCTATTTTTTCCTATTTTTTTTTTAATCCCCAGAGAAATTTCAGCCATTTTGGAATTACATGTACATGGTTTTGAAGATGCAGCAAAAAGGGTTGAATCATGACAGAGTACAGATACTTTTGCACAGTACATCATTACAATGTACATGTATGTTTCTGAAGACACAAAATGACAGCCACACCAAATTAGTTGCAGAACTTTGAACTTTGAGCCAGGGTGCTGCACAGTTACGCCTGTGCGACAGTCGGAATTTTCTAAAGAAAGTGTATATTTTATTACACTTTCATTGTTCAACAAGCAAAAATTGCTGTTGTTGCCAACTATTTCATCATACTAGTAATGTATTACATTTGTATTAACTTTGTATATGTTGAGAAGTGAAACCAAGTTTTATGCGTTTGAAGACGAACCTGAAATATATTCTAAGCAATTTGACCATCCGAAACTTCAATAAATATTTTTAACGTTGCAAAGCCAATAAAAAGTTGTAAAAAATGTTTGTAGTGCAGAAAAGCAATGGCTTCTTCTCATAACAAGCTTACTGTAAAAATTATCTTTTTACTAAATTATGTATTTTTTCTTTTCAACATGTTTACATGTAAATATGTGACTTGAAGTACCCTTCTGTAGCTAATATATTCTATAAGAAGTTAATAAAAGAAGTGAGAAAAAAGTAGAGTCATTTCATTAATTGTAAGTTTCTTTTAAATATTGTCTACAAATTGCAGGAAATCAAGTTTTAGACACGGTCCTAGAATTTTTAAGGGGGAGGGCATGCCCCCAGACCCTCTTGGAAGCTTGTGCCTTCCACCACTTTGTCAGTGTAGCATGACAGTCGGAATTCAGTGATGGATTTGCACCAGCTAATACATGTATTTGTTGCATCAATAAATTTTGAGAAAAATTGAACTCAAGATACAGTAGGAGTTTACTGGCAGTAGGTCATTTGATTGTCTTCATGCCCAAACCCCAATTTTGTTGACAATTATTGTATTAAATTACATTATCATTTTGTACAATGATTTACAGTAGGTCTGGTAATGCAGGCGTTCGTGGTACTGGGACAAGATCTAAGAACAATGTAGAATTTCAACCACCGCTTACTAAAGTGTTTGGTGCTAAGTCATCTGACCAGACAAATGCCAAGCTGTCAGTCAAGGAACATCTTTGGAGTCTACACTTTGCTGAATTTGGAAGGTTAGTGTGGATGGAAGGAATTTTAAGGAGGAAGGGTGACAAGTGTACAAATGACATTTAAAGACCATTATTTTGTTTGCATACTAGGAGAGCATTCACAGTTACATATTGTATTGTAGAGCTAACACATGCTAATGTGGAGTGTATACACAATTTGTCGAGGATGCAAGCTTCTATAGTTCAGGGGGAGGGCTCTGGGTACTCAGAAACCTATTTTCAAGCATTTTAGAGGATAATTGTTGGCAGGAACAGTTAAATATTAGCTTTTTCAACATCAAAGTTACGAACTGATTTACTTGGAAAGTTTTGTAAGGATCTGAAACAAATGATGATATTAATGGTGATCTCATACAGTACTCCTTATCTTATGCAAATGGTAGATCAAATGTCATAATTTTTATTTGTGTTTCTGCTGCAGTGGCTCATGTCGAAATATTACTGAGGTGAACATGACTAGACACAATTGGTTTTAGAAGTGCAAGATGTCAATGGATGTACAAAGTATACAATTAAATTGTATGACTTTGTACTGTTCATAAAATAAGTTAGTTGTGGGAGTGGGGCTATCTAATGTATAATTATCTTTCTTAAGACTTTGTTTGACTTTCGTATAAGTGTATTTGTTGTTAGTTAGTTATTTCTGAAGAGTGGTGGTTCTAGTTTAGACATGTTCAGTTGAACCCAATGAACCCCTGGTTCTGCCAAAGCTTATCACTTTTTGTTCCCATCCTAGGGGAGTGTGCATGTATCGTACAGTCAAGACACATGAACTGATACTCAAAGGGATTCCAGACAGCCTGAGATCTGAGATATGGCTTATCTTCTCTGGAGCCATCAATGAGGTAAATTCAATGTGTGGACCAAATGAACTTTGACATTTTGTGTTGAAGACATATAATGCCATGGGTCAGAGAAAAGTCAGGGGAAACATTATCTCTTTGAGGTCAGGGAAAAGCAGGGAATTTTGGATCAAGTGGCTAGGGAAACTCTAAATTGCTCGTCAAAGTCATGGAAAAGTCCGGGAATTGTGTGTTTAAGTGTTTGCCAAATTGTGATTTAAAGAGTCAAATTTTGAAAAATATTTTATCCGGACAACCATGTCACGAATGGTCAGTGAAATTATTTTGTGGTCAGGGAAAAGTCAGGGAATTTTTGTAATCTGATGGGTGGCACCCATCTCAATGCGACGTCCATGATAAATTATTGAATTTTAATATTCTCCAACTCTTTAAACAGCTTTTAAACTTGTGAGTAGAGATTTCCTGTACAGAGCTTTCAAACCACTGTATGTAATTTAATGTGGTGTGACTATTATGGCAAGATCAATTTTAACTTTAGTTTTAGATGTAGATGTAGGAAATCTATTCATACCGGTCATACAATACTTATCATTGGCATGACTTGGACTTTTCCTGTTTACACCTGTTGGACAAAGCCAACATTTGGAGCTGTGCACATCCCCTGGACAGCTGATGGGAGACCAAACTTTTTACATGTATCACTTTTTAAGTCTAAACTTAAAAACAGTTCATAGCTTTAAATTTAAAGTTTACTATTAATAGGTTTTACTATTTATTCAATGCAAAGTGAAGGTACGTTTTGGAATTTTGAACAGCTGATTTCTTGGTAAAGAAAAGAGCTTCAGATCCAGGCTTTGACAGAGTTTTAGACTTTTAGGCTAAGAGTAAATTACGTTTGTAATAGTTTATTTTAGATGCAATCTCAAGATGTGAGGTGCTTGTAAAGTGTTTTTATGAGCCCACAGTCAGAAATAAAACGTAGGCCAGCATTGTTTACTATTAATTTATAGGTCAGGAAATTGTCAGATAATTTTTATTTTGGTCAGGGAAATCCTATTTTTTTCTCACATCAGTGAAAAGTCAGGGAATTTTATATTTGGGCGTCACATAATTTATTTACTGTTCTGACTGTGGCAATGTTTTCTCCCAAGAAAAATTACAGTTTTCAATTGACATTTAAAAGGTATTTCGGAATGTACATGTACTTTGTATACAGGTCAGTGAAAAATACTATTTGATCCATGATAAGTCAAGGAAAAGTTGGAATTTTTTTCCAAAATAAAATGAGTGGCAACCCTGTTGATTTTTATAATATTTTTGGTTGCAGCCAGGGGGCCCTTATATACATGTAGCTAATTATAATTATATTGACAATGTAAAAGTATCAGTTTTTAAAAATTTACAGAATAGGTGGTTTGCATGTGATGTCATGAAAAACCTAATTCGAAAGTATGCATCTTCTAAACTTGTGCTGTTTGTATGTGTTTGAGTCCCACTGCAAACTTTTGGGATGATGGGGTGTTTTGATTCAGAGTCATGGATGTTTGAATTTCTTCACCACAAACCTTTCGTGTATCCCACTGCCTGACCAGCAAGTTACAAGAGTCACCAAATTTGTCCCAATTAGAATACTTTGGCTTGATAAATTATTAAAATTGAGTTTAAATTGGATCTGTAGGAAAACTAGATAAGTTACATTGGAAATGTGGCTTTGCCAAAAAATTTGTAGTTTTGGCTGCCATATTGGTGCACCAAAATGGTACACCAACATGGCCACCACATAAATATTATTATTTTCTCTAAATCATGCTCATGTTTGCCATGCTATATCTCGGCTAAGAAATACATTATTGTTCCAAAATTTTGCCAAGTTGTGTACCGTATTTTTCTGTGTATGAGTCGATTCGTGTATAGGTCGACCCCCATTTTTGCAGCTCCAAAACCCACTTTTTAAAAACATTCATGTATAAGTCGACCGTGAGTTTTGATGCTTTGATATCTTAAAAGGTACGATAATTATTTTTAAAAAATGAAAAAATTAGATCGTAATTTCAGTGTTCTCATCTGAAATAACGTGATATTTTCTTAAATGGATCATAAACAATGCAGTAGCATCTGGCGGTCGCTATCCAGGGCAACATAAATCAGAATGAAATTACATGTGATATGGTTGCGTATCACAATGAAACTTGGGTAAACAACTGAGTGTTGTTCATTTCTGCCACACACGAAGTTTGATTGTAATATTCAGCCTTGTCTCTTGTCTTTCATTTTCTTAGATAGAGAATTCATTCAATGCAGACAGACGATTGTCCATTTGATTTCCAGCCAAAAACATGACAAAAGTCATAAGATATAAGCATGATCTGAACTGATGAAGAAGTTAAAGTACTGATCCGTCTCTATTAAAAAATCGTATTTTATCTTTCACAAAACTGGGCAATGCGTGATATTCACTCATTCAAATGTTTCGTTATATACTCTTTAAATTCCTCAGGTACGTTTTACAGAATGGATTGTTTTGAATGAAAGTTTAGCAATGTACTAGGTTGCAGCCTCTACAAGCTCAGAAACTTTTTATTTACCCTGGTTAAAATAATGTATTTCCTGTGAGGGTCCTGTGACATCAGTGGCAGTGCAAAGCACGTTTTGGAAACTTGGTTAGTTAATATGATTATTTAATAATTTTTTATTCATACATTATTCAGACATGATTGTACATGAATTTGCCAATTTTTGACATACATTGTACGCATACATATTATTATTCCAAATTGTATTCAGAGTTATGTAATAACTTATACTAATTTTTCAATAACACGATTTTCAGATGCTTCCTTTGTTGCCTATGAGTCAAAAGAAGTATTAAAAAATTCAAGCTGTTAGTTCACAAATTCAGCCTGTTTTCATTTTCTAGTCATTATATGACTTTGGTTTTAGTTAGTTAAATGTAATCATGTTACTTGTAAATCCCAAACAGACAAAAGAAAATCATGGTGATGCTTTCTAGCTGAGATAAATCAGTAACAAAATCGGTAAGGGAAATGAAGTGGTGAGTTTGTGTTGTTGCAGATTGAGACACATCCTGGATATTATGGTAAGATGGTTAAGGAGTGCAAAGATAAGAACACACTGGCTGCTGAGGAGATTGAGAGGGACCTTCACAGGTTTGTGATTCAAGCCATTTTATACAATGCTCAAGTTGGGTGTACAGTACAATACAATAATTTGTATTAGTACTTGTACCAATAGTTGCAACAATTTGAAATTAAATAAAGTGAATAAAGGCACAAGCTAACTGCAGTAGCCCAAGGCTAGACCGAGACAGCTGATTTATGGTCGATACAAATTACAAGTATAAAATACAGTGGCATACATTTAAAATTTTCATGAAAGTAATTTGCTTACTGTTTGGATGAAAGAAGAGCAAATAAGTATATTATTTGTGCTAGTTAGCATTATATTTGGTGTATGATTCCAGCAGGTTACTTTTCAGTTTCTTTTGAATTTGTCTTTTACACACTGTTTAGAAAGTTGGTTGGTCAGCTTTTCTTGATCTTGATAATTTCTAAACATTAATTCATCATTGAAGCAGTTTCTGAACAGTAGTCAGTTATATATGCAGTTGAAGAAGAAGAAACCAGTGAATGTTTCAACAATACTGTATTCAATACTTGTTCACACATATGTTTTGTGATAAATGAGCTATTACTGCAACCAGACCAAAAATTTCGACCATGCAGGAGTACTGTGCACCAAAGGCATGATAATCACCTCCCAGGAACTTTGAAAATCATAAGGTTCTAAGAGAAACTCGGTTATCTTAAAATTTTAGATAACAGAAGTATTTGCCGTATTTGTTTGTGTGATTGCTATAACCCTGCAAGTCAGAGAGACTTTGACCAGCCAGCTTATTTCAGGTTTCACAAGAAAATTACCATAAATTATTTCCTGTAAGCACTTATTTAAGAGTAGTATGTCCCTTAAGGAATTTTTATGGGGAGCCAAAGAACGTTTCCTTCAGTAAGAATTTAATCATAATGTATAGTTAGCTAGTCTTTTGCTGTTTCGGTTTTAGCAATAATATGTGACTGTGTAATTAATGGTATTCTGAAATGAAAAAAGCAGTAATTCATTGTATCTAGTCTTCAATGTTCCATGATTCTTAGGTCATTACCTGAACACCCAGCTTTTCAGTCAGATGTTGGAATTGCAGCCCTGAGACGAGTTCTAACAGCTTATGCCTGGAGAAACCCAAGTATAGGTTAGTATAGCTGATATGTATTCTTGGTATCACATTCACTGCACATGTTTGCAGTTCATCAGCAGAGGTTCCCACTTACATGTATGCACCATACAATGCATATCATGCCAGTTTGGAAGCCGAGCTTTGGCACACATTCCAATCTATTTTAGTTCTCACTCAAACAAGAAATCATATTAAGTTGTGTCCCAATTACTAGATGTGTTGCATCAGCAAGAAGCTTTGGCACTCAAATAAAGTTTTTGTTCATTCAGTCAGTCAGTCAGTCAGTCAGTCAGCCCGTCATTCATTCATTCATTTATTCATTCATTCATTCATTCATTCATTCATTCATTCATTCATTCAGTTTTGACTGCATGTAGTCACGAATGGTCAAATGGACAATAGCTTGTAGATCAGAAAAAATAAGACTAAACAGACAACTGCATACACCAGTACACACACATGTTTGGTTGTATAAAGCATTCACTTGTCTGTGGATTGTATTTTGATGAAGTGTCCTCTTTACTTCCAGGGTATTGCCAGGCTATGAACATCGTTGCTTCTGTACTACTACTGTTCTGCACTGAAGAGCAAGCTTTCTGGCTGTTGGTTGCTGTTTGTGAACGGCTTTTGCCAGATTACTACAACACCAAGGTTGTGGGTGCACTAGTAGATCAAGGTTAGTACAGTTGACTCCCATTTATCACCATTAAACATAGCTTTTTCAACAGTCAAATTTGACTTTGTTGAAAGTTTAAAATTGACTTTTTAACCAAAGGGAAAGGACAGAGCTGGAATAAAGAAATTGTGTGTTCATGTAAATTTAAATATTTGGAATAGAAACCAGTTGGTATTACTGTGAGTAACTGTAATGTAATCAGTGTGAGACATTTTATATCAAATTATGTGAACATTTTTTGTCTCCATTTCTGAGTGATTATGAGTCATACATGTACATGTACCAAAGGCTAATGTTGTGTTTGTAAAGGACGTTACGGACATTTTATGACCATTATGTTGGCAACATTCAGTTTTGAATTCTAGCATTATTATACATGTATTTCAGGTGTGTTTGAGGATCTCACTCGGGACCATTTACCGGAACTATATGACCATCTGAGGGATCTCGGCATTCTAAGCATGATCTCACTCTCCTGGTTTTTGACATTGTTCTTGAGGCAAGTATAATAGACGGTACACTTACGCTGCTGTTGATCGTTTACATATAATAACAGATTGTTATAATTATACACATAAATTGATGAAATTACATGTACTTGAACTTGCAAAGAAAGTTATTTGAGAACTTCAAAGTTTTTAAAAATTTAAGACTGAGGTACTTTACAGTCCTTGCATGTTCTGTCAGTTACTCTTAGCAATTCTTCAGAACAAAATAAACTTTATTTTACATTTTGTGCTGAAATTGTAAACTTGTGGGTTAAATCCCATCTTGGATTTATTGCCACCATTATCCAAAACAAAACCATGATATATGCATGCATTAAACAAACTACTGTACATGTAGCTGAGAAAATTATTTTTCAAAAAGTCTAAAATTCTACCAAGCCTGTCACTCAAAACATGGTTGCCATGGAAACAAGTTAGGCCATGGATACAAGTGTGGGCACATCAAATGTTCCCAGATCAGTTTTTGGAAAAGTCATAAATTTCAGTAAATTATGTCTTAACGTTTATAAAAGACTTTGAAATTGGCACAGTCACATTCCACCCCCCGCTAGTCAGAATAGGATTAAACTTACAGTAGTTTGTTTGCATTTTGCAGCCAGTAAAAGTTCAAATTAACCAGTTAAAAACGTTTGTATTATGCGTTGCAGTGTGATGCCATTTGCCAGTGCAGTGCACATTGTGGATTGTTTTTTCTATGATGGAGCTAAGGTAAGCCTACATTGCAGGAGTACCAGCAGTTACCTGTTACACAGCAACTCATGTAGTTGGACCTGATAGTCAGGTTACCCATAATATCTTTTAGGAAAAAATCTTAGAGCACTTTCTGCTAATCTGGTTAGCTAGCACTAATCTGGCAGAATTAGTCTGGGCTGGACAGCGTCTTCCATTGTTCTGGTTAGCTACCACTAGTCTACACTGTAGTAGCATTAGTCTTGGCTGGACAGTACCTTCCATTGGTCTGGTTAGCCAGCACTAATCTGGCAGCATTAGTCAGGGCTGTCCAGACAGTACCTTCCATTGGTCTGGTTAGCCAGCACTGATCTGGCAGCATTAGTCTGGGCTGTCCAGACAGTACCTTCCATTGGTCTGGTCAGCCAGCACTGATCTGGCAGCATTAGTCTGGGTTGTCCAGACAATACCTTCCGTTGGTCTGGTCAGCCAGCACTGATCTGGCAGCATTAGTCTGGGCTGTCCAGACAGTACCTTCCATTGGTCTGGTTAGCCAGCACTGATCTGGCAGCATTAGT
>JANVCK010133315.1:5123-19359 GCA_026546655.1 Epizoanthus illoricatus
CCAGATATGTATAAAATTTATAGTAATGTGTAAGAAATGGAAGGGGTGATTTTTAAACTGACTTGTGGGAGGTACATGTACATGTAGTGTGGCTAAGCAATCTAAAGTACCAGTGCTGGATTTGTAACCAGGAATTTCCAAGTTGGAGCTCAGTCCCCCACCAGTCACACTAATAATGATAGTAAGGATTTTTAACCCATTTTATATGTTCAATTTGATAATGATTTCTTTATTAATGTTGTAGTGCCATTAATTAGTGGATTGATATCTGCTAAAAGCATGGTACTTAGAATAAATAAAGTTCAATTGTTCCTTTTTAGAACACTGTTGGGGTCCCCTGCTTAATTAAGCACATTCCCTTTACAAATATTTGTAAATGAAATTCAATCTTAGTTCAGTTGGTAAGATCTCTGGTCTCAAATGCCATTTTTTTATGAGTTTTAATGGTTATAGAATTGTATAAATTCCTTTACCTTTTAATAATTGTTCAATATCATTGTTATATAATTCAAATAGTATGTGCATTGTGATTGGTCAAACAGACCAATCAATATTATTTGTTTCCTAAAACAAATACTCTTGTCCCATAGCTTGATAGGTTTTTACTCAAAATTAGTGTTTATACCGTATTTTTCCATGTATAAGTCGATTCGTGTATGAGTTGACCTCCAGTTTTACAGCTCCAAAATCCACTTTTTAAAAACATGAATTCGTGTATAAGTCGACCATGAATTTTGATGTTTTGATATCTTAAAAGGTACGATAATTATTTAAAAAACTGAAAAAATTAGATCGTAATTTCAGTGTTCTCATCTGAAATAACATGATCTCTTTTTAAACGGATCATAAACAGTGCCGTAATGTCGGCAACTTAAATTAGAATGAAATGACATGTAATACGGTTGCATATTGTTGTCCAACGAAACTTTCATAAACAACTGAGTGTTGTTCATTTCTGCCACACACGAAGTTTACTTGTCTCTTGTCTTTCATTTTCTTAGATAGAGAATTCATTCAATGCAGACAGATGATTGTCCATTTGATTTCCAGCCAAAAACATGACAAAAGTCATAAGATATAAACATGATCTGAACTGATGAAGAAGTTAAAGTACTGATCCGTCTCTATTAAAAAATCGTATTTTATCTTTCACAAAACTGGGCAATGCACGATATTCACTCATTTAAACATTTCGTTATATATTCTTTAAATTCCTCAGGTACGTTTTACAGAATGGATTGTTTTCTTGAATGAAAGTTTAGCAAAATAATAGGTTGAAGGTCAAGTGAAATTGACATCAATTAAAGTAAAAGTACAAGAAACAAATTTATTTCACAGTTTAAGCTGGAGAGTTCAAACAGAACCTCAGTAAATTCAGTGTAATTATCTGTGAACAAGAACTCTCATTGTTGAGGAATGCCTTTGTCACTGTTTAGAACACAAATAACTTGTGGACACAAATCCACCATCAACAGAGAGAAATACGGATCCGTACATGAGCTGCTTGTTGATTTTATTTTGTGGCTTTCAATCCAGACACACTGTCTAGACTAAATGGCCACACCTGCACTACACCCAAATTGAATTAAATTTGTACAACGTTTTGGTTAAAAAGATTAAAAAATGTCCTCAAACTGTTGACAAAATGCTTTAACAAAAGATCAGCCCTTTTCATAGACGGGATAACATTTAAATTAATATTTTTGTTTTGACAGCAATTTCTTACACCTACCTTTTTTCGCTCGTGTATAAGTCGAGATCGTTTTTGGGGGGTCAATTTTAGATCTTAAAAGGTCGACTTATACACGGAAAAATATGGTAACTATGATATAACAAACCATTGTTAACTGGTGTTCTCTGTGAAACATGAGTTTTGCTTACTCTTGGGAAGAAATGTTTCAGTCATCCCTTAGCCTCGGATAACATTAGTTGCCTCTGGTGAGCAAAAACTCATGTTACACGGAACACCAGTCAACAGCTATATATTGTTAGTTTTTAACTAGGTCACATGTCTTGAATAGTGTCAAGAATTCTTATATTTATAAACTGAGATAAACTTACTAGAAGTTTCTTTAATACACTTTTCATTTGTCAAATTCTTGTAGTATTGAAAATTTGTACATTCATGTTTGTACATATATGACTTGTATACAGCTATTTTAAAAAAGCTTGACTTCTGAAAAGTGTGACGTGCAAAATGCAAAGGGAACATCAAGACTCAAAGGGATTGTGGGGGCTTTAATTTACCTAAATTTGCATTTTGTGGAGTTGAGACCTGCTGGTAATTTAAAGCTTTGATTCACAATTCATTGATTTGGGTCTTCATGCAGTCTTTTGCACTTCACACTTTTCATATGTCAACCATTTTTTAAATAGCTGTATATTCTGTTCCACATTACAATGTATGTGGAGCTAAGCAGCTTGTTATTGCCTAACTATTAATTTTAGATCCTGTAATTTTGCAGTTGTCACTGAACAGCACTGGTAAGATACATACCCCCTATGATGATATCAGCCTGGTACCGGGACACAGCATACACAAGCTGGCTTTCAGTAATGATCATCAGTTTGTTTATGCTGTTACAGACAAGCAGGTAATGGTGAAAGGGGTAAAGACCAATATTTCTAATATAAACTAGGCTAAAGTCAAATGTGTATATATGAATAGGAGTTGAAATAATGTTAAAATCTTGCAGTGAATAGAATGAGTTTAGAAACTAAGAATGTAACAAAATGCACAGTTTTAACATTGGGCCAGTGGAATTAGATGTACATGGTTCTCATCAGCCAGTTTCAGGAAATTGGTGAGGAATTTTGATTAACTTTCATCTTTCATCACTAGAATTTCAATGCATAAAAATCGTACCCCTCTTGAATAAAGCCGAAATGCACCCGAGAAGCACAAAGGGCCTGGAAATGAGACTTGTAAGTCATCAGTGAGTCATTTTTGAAACATTAGTTTCAAAACTAAACCCAGTCTGGATAGAACGAAACACAGAATATTAATCAAATAAACATCAGTGCTCAGCTGCCAGAAATCAGTTTTTGCCATGTCTGTTGTAAAAAAGCTGAACTTGGATGAATGGCAAACTGTTTTGATGCGGGGCTCAAAACACGTGTGGGCATTGACGAGAACCATATAATCTAATTCCACTGGCCTTGGTGATCTATAAATTGTGAACTGATTTTTTAACTTGATTGCAGGTAACAAAGACACCAGTTCAAGAGTGTGAGAAATACACAACTTGTGATACATGTGCTGGAAAGGGAGATGTGTTCTGTGGATGGTGCACCCTGACCAAGAGGTATCAAAGAATATCATAGTTAGCATGGGGGTGGGGTGGGGACGGTCTAAGGACACAACTTGTGATGCGTGTGCAGGAAAGGGAGATGCACTCTGTGGATGGTGCACCCTCAACAAGAGGTATCAAGGAATATCATAGTCAGCATGGGTGTGGGGAGGGGCTAAATATTAAAGATAAGATTATAAGATGTAATAGGACAATCCGTTCAGTTTACTTAAAAAAACTGTTGTCCACATGTAGCCCTGTAAGTATTACTTTATGCAACCATGCACAATAAAAGGGATGTAAAGGTTAATGCATTTTTTAGTATTCAAAGCGATGTTTCGAAGAAAATAGTGCTTGTAACGTGTAGGTTAGATGTTGGACAGTCTTTTAAATTGTAGCAGAAGACATGTTTTGTTTCACTTGGTGATCATAATAAGCATTTATTCAGTGAGTGGAGCCAGTCAAACGTTGATGACTGGCCTGGCTCCACATGTGAGTATGCCGAATACTGAGATTAATATAATACATTTCAACAAGGGGCTATGTCTCACAATGGCAGCTAAAAATCTCTGGCCCCACAGCTAATAATGTATAATTAGATATCAACTTTAGTTGATCAGTCACAGTAAATATTCATATCATTGTGGCATCTTGAGAGAAATGAGTTTTTATAATTGTTGAGAGTGTATCTTGTGTTCATTGTTCCAGGTGCTCTGTCCAGGCCAAGTGTGCCAAGATTGCTTCAAGATTCGTGCGAAAACCTGCAGCTTGTGTCACATTTTCATCCATCAAACCTGATAAAGTTCCTTGGGGACAAGTTACAAAGGTAAAAGGAGAATTTGTATGTTATTAATTTAATTCTTGTGGTTCTAAAGATGTTAGGATTTGTTTTTATTGCAGAGTTTACAGTATGAGTACTTGTCAGATTCCCTTTGAAATTCCTGAAATATATGTACATCATCTAAAGGTGTTCATATATACATGTATATAAAATTATATGAATTAGCCAATAATTACTATTGGAAATGATTTCTCATGAATGCCAGATGTGGCGGTAAATTACCCCACATGTATACCCCACCACCCCACTTCCTTAAAGGGATCCTCAGCTGTTTTAACAAGTGGCACCCAAAATGTTAATTGAACTTAAATTAGTCCATATGTATGCATAGTGGAAAAGCGTTAATTTTCACAGGTAAGAGTGTAAATCGGGATTCTGTGAGGGCTACATGTATTTGGCCATTTAAAATTCCCATGTGCTGCCAGCTTGAAATATGACATATTTAAGTTTCAGTGCCAGGCCCCACTCTTTATAATACAATGACAATGAACGAGAGTGGGGCCTGGCACTGCAACCATAACACGTCACATTTCAAGATGGCAGCGCACAAGAAATTCAAATGAGCCAAATACTCTCACAAAATCCCAATTTATATGCTTATGGGACAAAATTAGCGCTTTTATGCTATGCACATGACCTATTAAATGTATGTTCAGCAAACATTTTGGATACCACTTGTTGAAACAGCCGAGAATCCCTTTAACTGCCCAGCCTTCCCCCTCCCCTTATGCTTAATCCCTGTATCATGTTGTACATGTAATATTGTGATGGTAAGTGTGATAGCAGTGCATGTAGGCTTCTGTTAGTCTCAAAGGACTGTCATAATATAATTCGCACTTCAGGAAGAAAGAGGATGGTAAAAGGGGAGAGGGTACCAATTACAATTCACAAGAAATAAAAGCCATTTCATGTTTCACAGATAATAATACTAATACCCAATTCCTGTTTCAATCCCAAATAAAAATGAAACAGCATACCAATCAACAGAAAATTGAAAATTAAATTTTCTTTTGACGAAAAAAGAATTGGGCAAATCATGATTCACAGGAGTTTATTTGATTGACCTTTCACATGAAAAATCTGTTGATTTCACATTTCACAAAGAATAAGGCAAATCTCAGGACAAATGTTTACCATCATCAAGAAACATTATGGGAACAGCATCTGCTGTGGTTGTAGAGGACCCCATGAGAGGCAATCTTTGTTGCAACTATATGTACAACACACGTAAATACAAAACATCGGAACTAAATTTCGTCCCGCGGCTATCAACTTCATTCTATTGTTATACAAACGTCCCGCTGTCCCCCGGTCCCGCGCCCGCGATCCCGCAATCCCGCGCCCGCGATCCCGCAATCCCGTGCCCGCGATCCCGTGATCCCACATGTACCTTTCCCGCGGACAGTACTGTACCAGGGACGGATCCAGAAGTTTTGGAATGTGGGGTTCAAGGGATGCATACTGCGGCATAAATGTTTCTTCTAAAACCTCTGTAAGTATTGACCAAAGGGGGGCACCACCCCCTTTGCCCTTCCCCTAAATTTACCCCTGTGTACATACTTGAAAGCAAATTCCATTACGGTTTCATAGCTACTTTTTCTTTGGTCATCTCATGCCTATCCTCACTTATAAGTATGGGTGATGTGTGGTAACAGTGTTCCCATGCCCATGGAAAGTCATGGAATTTGAAAATGCCTTTTTCAGGCCCGGAAGAATCATGGAATTTAGGAAAATGGCCTTAGGTCATGGAAAAGCCATGGAATTTCAGATTTTTTACCCAAATGTATTCTTGCTGTTTAACATTTTAAAACGGTAGTTACAAAAAAATCTGGCCAAGATACTCAGGAATAGGTGCTTTTTCGCGTGTAAACGTGCTGCTGTTGTGTGGCTATCAGGAGGATTTTTGTCAGCGGATATTATTTTTGTACTTTTTTAAGTCATGGAAAATGATACAAGGTCATGGAAAAGTCATGGAATTTCATTCCCAAGTTTCAGTGGGAACCCTGGATTAGTGTAGTGGAGCAAAGATTGACGTTTAGGCATATACATTTAGTGATTGGACTGTACATGTTTTGTATGAACAGCTGGAACTTACAATGAAGAACTTGCCAGCCCTGGAGGGCAAAGAGACATACAAGTGCTACATTAATGGGAAAGAGCAGGTCACAAGTGGTGTTTTAGCCAACAACGTAATCCAGTGCACAACGCCAGGGGCAGCGGACCTTCCACTGATAACATCTGATACAGGTGTGTGGCTCCCAAGGGGGGTGATACTGGGACTCAGTCATTATGACATCCATGGGTTGTGAAGGACTTTTGGTAATTATGATGCCATGACACAGGGAATGTGTAACTTGGTTGCCAGAATTTGCAAATAGCTGGAAATGTTTTCAAAGACATTCTAAATGGCTGCAAAAAGATGTGGGTATTTTTGCTGGGAATTGTTGGCAATCCAAATGATAATTTTGTCAGTCTGATTTGATCACAATGCGATGATCATCATAGAATAGACATCAGCTGGTATGGTGATTCATATGTGAATATACATTTTAAAAGCTGCTTCAACTTTGATAATAATGGTCCTTTAAAGTTATTTTGAAGCACTTGAAAGTCGTACATGTATATAGACTTTAGTTATTGCAAAATTGTACAGTCCTTACAAGTGTATATGTGTATAAGTGTACGTCAAGTTTTCAGGTTGCGGCACCAAAACAAGTTGCCAAGAGAAAGAGTAAAGCAAACAGATTCTACATCTGCCCTACCTGGATGAACTGCAAATTAATAATTTTTTTCTTCAAATTTCAATGTCAGATCCATGTCAAGCATTTGCAAGACAAGATTCACATGATCCCTTCCCAGTCTAAGTCATAAAATAAGTGCCATATACTAGTTTTTATTTGAGTAAGTATCTTTCTGTTTGGATACCAATAGTAGAAAGGTAAGATAAATTACTCATTCTTACCTGTCTGAATGAAAAGTGAATAAAATCCCTAAGATAGCCCTATTTTCCAACCATTCATCCCTAGAAAGCCCTACTTTTTAGGAGAAAAAATCCAAATATTTCCCCTAAATATTGTCACAAGGTGGCCAACGTGCCTGGTAAAGGCATTTTAGCTGGGACCGTGGTGCTAGCTCATGCCCTTGCCCTTTGCATTTTTCTGTGCAAGATTTTTATAATGAAGAAATAAGAGTAAATTTAGTAACTTACAATGATTTTATACCTTCATTTTTTAGGAGATGTCATGGTTGAACTAGCTCTGAAGTCATCAGAAACTGGAATAAAGTTTGCTGTTACGAAGATGCCATTTTACGACTGCACACAGATTTCTGAGTAAGAAATTACCTCAAGTCTATCTCATATAATCTACTTTTACAGTTTCATTTATTATTTTAAACTCTGTAATATTATAAGTTAGTATTATTTCAAAAAAACTGTAGTGTAAGTGTTTCTCCAGGGGCTCTAAACACCAAGAAACAGGTGAAAGTACAAGCCCACTTTGGCCAAGTGCTTTTATTGTTTTGAGGTGCTGGAAATGCTTAATATTTATTTCCTTAATGGGGGAAGGGTAGTCAAATCTGTCAGTCTGCAATTGTTTTTGCCTTAATCCAAATCCACATTACTTAATGATCTGAATGTGAATCTACCGATCTGCTACATTTTGATAGCTAAATCTGCTGAATCTGAAACCGGTCCAAAAAATCAGCTGATTCCAAATCTGCTGAATTGATAGGATCTGCAAAATTTGCAGAAATTATCCTTAAAATCTGAAATCTAAACAAAATTTTAAGCAAAACCCATCACTCGGCAGACCCTTTCACCCCTCCTTAACAAGATATTTTGTTCTTTTAACAGGTGTATTGCATGTTCCAAAGGACAATATAATTGTGACTGGTGTGTGTATAAGGGCAAGTGTTCTGCCAATGGTACAGTCACGTGTGGTGCAGGTGGCACAGTGGTGAAGGCCAAACCGGTAATGAGCCTATCCGTGTAAACCCTGACAGGGATTTTACAGAGTTCTTTAACCCCAGGGTGGGGGATTTGACATTGAAATTGTTTGTGTACATGTGCATGTCAGTTAGTCAAAGGTTGTATCGGAAATTTTGACATCTTGCATTTCTAACATTACATGTAGACACGTGGAGTCAATGACCAGTCATGCCCCCATCTGACTGCCAATCAAACACTGCTGGTGCCGAGTGGCGTGCCCACATCTTTTGCTGTGAAGGGAAAGTATCTCCCCAGTGAAAAGGTATGTAGCAAGACTTGGCATTAGAGTGCAGATCAGACCACACACCCCACATACATGTAGGGACTCACTGTTTTCATCAGACACAGCTGTCAGTACCCCCCAATTTTTACCACCTGTTTCTATTAGAAAGTTACAGTCTAAATTTATTGACATTTGGAAGATAGATCGAGAAAATATATTGCAAGGAAAAATCAAATCAAAGTTGGAATTACATTCATTGATAAAATGTGAGTACAGTTTGGAGGAATACTTATATCTAGGTAAAGATTCCAAAGTCCGTAGCTCTGTTACTCAATTGAGAATCTCAGCCCACCAGTTTCCAATTCAAAGGAGTTGATATTCTAACATCCCAAGAGAGTAGCAATTATTTGGCATCTGTAATAATAAGGAATTGAGTGACGAATATCACTACCTTTTTCATTGCAATCACCCTGAATTATTATGGATTAGATCAGATTTTGTGGAATCCCTCCTAGACATAAATACCAGCTTTGATTCCTTAAATGTATTCATATTTATCATTACAATGAATGATAGGAATATTTGTAAATTAAGTAGCAATTTCATTTATGAAATCACCAATTATTATAAATCCAAATGTTGCTAAGTAGATTGTTAAAATATTTTTTATAGTTTTGTCAATTAGTTTTGTCAAGGCTTTATGTCGATGTAGCATGACAAGTGCAAGAAGCCAAACTGTCAATAAAAGATGGTTGTAAGAATTCATATAAAGACTTGTAGCAGGAGTATAAAGTGTCACTTGAAAATTTCCAAGGTGCTTTGCATTTTAGTGCTGAACTAATGTACATATATTGTTGTTGGCCTGTGTTGGACTTGGACTTGGAATGAACTGTGAATAAAATTTAAAAAATTAATGTTTCACAATGAGAGATTAACAAAAATACTGTTTGACACATGCCACTACTCAGCAGCACTTGCTTACATTTCGTAACTACTAGGAGTATAAAAATATATGCCTGTATAGTTCTTATGATGGGCAGGTTTGCCTGTCAGTCACTGCCAGCCTCACAAATCCTTGTTAACTTTCACTTATTTACAAGACTTGAAAACTTTGACACCAGTGCTTCATTGTTTAAGATAGGAAGATTTCTCAAAATTTTACTGGTTGATTACTAACTAGCTGTTTTTATTTCTGACATTGACAAAGCAATGAAATATGTGACATTGAAGTTAACTACACAGGGTTCATGAATATAGGTCATGAAGAACGAGGGAAGTCATTGAATTTTGGAATTTCATTTGCCAGGCCTGGAAAGTCATGGAAGGTTTAATTTGGGTGATGGAAGTCATGGAAAACACAGTTCAGTGTAAAAAAAATACTTGTCTGATCACTTTGGGGCTTTTTGTATAAAAAAATTAAATTTTGAGTACTCATAGCTGTTGTGAACCAGTGGACATGGTGCAAATAAAGCTCTTTATTGCTTAAAATAACACTTGTTTTCCTTGTTGAATTTAATTAGCATGCTGGAAAATATCTCGAAATAAGAAGATAATTTGACAGTTTCAAACCAACATTGGTCAACATCTAGCTAGGTTGACCACGAAAAATACAAAAACATTTCAAAAGCCCCAAAGAGTATGAACCTTGGTATAGACAGTGAGAAGGTTACATGTAGGTTTTGTGAATGTTGTGGATTTGCTTGTCATTTCAGGCAGGTTATGCATATGAGTGTAGTGTGACAGTTGGTGGAACAACCCAAAAAATGCCAGCAGTAAGAAACAGTGAAACTCAGCTGACCTGTCAAGCAGTCGAGGTGTGTGTCTCTGGTTCATTTTGTTTGATTTTGTGTCTTTTTATTTTTTGTTTATATATTTATTATGTTCTATTGAAAGGTTTAAACATGATGTGGATCATGTAGCATACCTTTAATTTTAATAGCAAACTGGTTATATATGCTGGTGCAGATCCAGGAAAAAATCTGATTGCTTCCAAAATTTTGAGTGCAGACTTAGTTCTAAAATGGTGTTTTCTATATTCTTAAGACTCAAAAGCTGCCTAGATTACAGCAGGGTGTCAAGTGAGTCCTATATTCCTATAAAATACTATAAAATCCTGTTTTTATGTCTGTCCTATAATGTTAGTATAAATTGCAAAAACGTCCTATAATTTTCTATTATTATTTTAAGCCTTCACTCACCAAAACCAAATAGTTTAAATAAAATTAATTAATAATATTGAAAACTTACACAAAAAATCAAAACCTTTAGGTCAAAAAGTCCAGTTTTTTAAAGCACTTTTGAATGAAATTTGTCTTATCCCAGAATGTGTTGGAATGCACTTTTAACTATTATTTTCAGAACTTATAAATGTGAGAGCTCTGTTACTGAGACAAAAATTTTGTTTTTTAGGTAAATACATGTAGAAATTGTTACAACAATTAACATTTTTCTTTCAGTTCACAATAATTAATGAACGGATATAAAAAATATAGGTTTTGGAGATCACCAAGGCAATACGATTTTTTTAGAAAATGATTTTCCAATTTAGTGACTCTGAATCATCCATTACTTGTTGCAAAGATGTATGCAAAGTAGCTTCCTCTGCTTTGTAGACCTATGTTTTTATGTGGTATTAACAACTGTCTGGCTACAGAAAATTTGAAGGACTAAATTTACATGTGGGTTTAAAGGCAATTTTGGAAACATGAAGAGTGGCTTACTTCTGTTGACCCTTATTTCTAACAATATTGACAACAAATGTGCAGGATAATTATAAAGAAAGAGTCCTTACTTTGGACAGTGGACCTTTATGTCAGTATTGTGTATCCTACATTTTTGCTGTTTTGGTGTTTCTTATCCTATATTTTCAAATGATGATGTCCCTATAATCCTATAAATTTGGACCCCTAAACCACTTGACACCCTGTTATGGCAGTCCAGGCTTTAAAAAATCCAAGTTCTTAAATTCTGACCAGTTTCTAGAAACCAGTGTGAATTTTTTATTATTATTTATTATTGTCTCCTTTACATTCTTTTACACGTTTCATAAATACATAAATTACAGGTTAAGGAGAAAGGGCAAAAAATAGGTAAACTAATACATTGCCTTTATGTGAAGATGTATGTTTAGTCAGAAAAAAGAGTACCTTCTTAAAGCTCTTTTTTGGAGTACTATTCCTAATATGTAAAGGAATGGCATTCCAAAGAGACGGTCAATGACTGTAGGACAGGATTTTCTAATATTTGTTTTAGTGTGAACTAGCCTGGATCTACACCTGATATGTGTAAATATTCATTGTCATCACCCGATATGTATAAGCATTCATTTTCATCATCTGATATGTATAAGCATTCATTGTCATCACCTGATATATATAAGCATTCTTTAAGTAATTTGTTCTTCGTAATTTTAAACAAGAACAATATATGTATCTAATTTAAGCTTTTTGCCAGAATATTTATATAATTTATTTGAAGAAACAAAAGGTAGCCTGTTCTGGTTGTAACTGTAGAGTATATGTCTGGTGTATTAAGTTGAATTCTGGACTTCAAGGTGTCGCCATACCATTCTTGAAAGAGATTGCAAAAAGGTTTTACAAAGGGACATGATGCAAACATGTGGACAAGGTCCTCCTTTTGTTTACATCTATGAAAAAGATCTGTTGCACTTAATTTCAGTTTTTAATAATCGTTTTGTTGGCAAAATAATTTTGTGCACAATTTTCATTTTTGCATGTAGTCATGTACATGTAAGTGTGCCACATGCTTTATGGTAGGCATTTTAAATCAGAAAATACGTTTTTCAACCAATTTTTTTATGATGAAACGAAACTTGGTGGTGAAAGTGTTAATTCTTTCCTATTTTGAGTAGATTTTATCTTCCACTATCGCCAATGGTGTACCATGCTCTTTGACCTGCAGTTTACATATCCGCAAGTTACGCAGAGCCAGGTTACCAAGCTAAATGTTATTTGGCACAAAGTGGACAAAATAGGCAACCCCCATGATGTATCAGGTGAGTATAAATGTGTGCTGGATATAGAACTATTTGATATATTTTTGGGCTAAACTGGGCATTTTAATTTAAATATATTGTTATCCAATGCTTTGTTCAGATCTCTGAACAAAGGCCACAGAGTGCAGACCTTTCAACACTCACACATTTTGCATGAGACACACACGTTTAGCATTAAACTCAAAATTCTCCATAACCCTGAACTGCAAATCACCACCTCTAGCCTCCCCGTAATAAATGATATGTCCCTTAATATAGACAGCCAACATGCAAAGTTTCCACCCTGTAATGTTGCAAAGTTTCCGCCTCAGTTTCCGCCCTGTCGGGCCAATGATGTGTTACTGGGCATCTGTACCATGGGTGCCAGAGGTTATAATATAGTTCTTGCAGGCCTTAAGTTTGCATGAGCCCCGGAGGGGCAACAATCGGCATGACTTCAGGCTGTGGGCAGCCTCTTGTTATAATTATTAATTATAAAAGTTACTTAAATAAATGTAATTATCACTAAAGAAACAAAGTAAATTATTACACTTCAGTGTGAGAAATAGATAGTGGTTATTTATCATGCAGAAACAGCAGGAAGGGGGAATGTCTCTACAAAAAGCAATTTTGTAAGTTTAAACTGAATTCAGCCAAATTGGAACAATCTCTTCTCATGATAATTAACTATTACAGGTGTTATACCTCAGTTGGATAATAAAGACTATAGCTGAGCCAGTTGAAGTTTGGCAAACATTGGAAGAATTTCGGTTTTAACATCACAAATTGTCATTTTCAGTGACACTATACAAGTGTGATGTTGGAAGAGAAGAGTGCAGTTTGTGCTTAGCGGCTGATCAAAAGCTTGAGTGTGGATGGTGCCGTTCAAATAACAAATGCAAGGTGAAAGATGCATGTAGTGGCGAATGGACCAAGTACACGTCTCCTTGCAATGTAGTGCCACGGATTACTAAGGTATTATAGGTGTACTATATTATCATTATAAAATAATATAATAATTTTTAACTAGATATAATGCACGCTCTGATTGGCTGAACTAGCCATTTACCATAACTTAAGGGAAAACAGAAATTCATTGTTCATGCAATGGCCGTATTTATTTAATAAAGGAAATAGAAAACATTAATTTTCCTGTTTTCCATTATGGAAGAACACCAAATAGCTGCAGAAACACTCGTCTGTGGCTGATACTGCCACAGCTATTCACTGATTAAACAAATCCCACAATGTATCTTGTTTTTGGGAACTTTCGGTTTCTGCAATTCATTAAACAACGGGCAAATAGATATATGCAATTAGTGATTATTGTTTAGTGGATTGTGAAAAACCGGAATTCCCGAAAATGAGATGCATTGTGAGATTGTGAAAGGGGCAAAGCCTTCCAAACTTGCGCTCACATTACCATAATTTGATGGAAATGTTTTCTATTTTTTAATTATGATTATCATCTTCATTACCATTTTCATATTCCTTATGTTTCAGGGTATTAGAGTCTTGACTTTCCAGTGTAGCAAGTTACATGTACAGTGTCCTGCATCGATTTGTTATCATTATTTTTCCTTTATTAGTTCTGGCCAATGGCTGGTCCCACAACTGGGAACACGGAGGTTGAGATCACTGGACGAGATCTGGGGATAAAGTTTGATGATATTAAGTTTGCTGTCAAGATTGCTGGGTTTCAGTGCAAGCCAGATCGTACGAAGTATAAAGTGTCACGCAGGTGAGGCAGCTGTTATGGTTCTCTATGGTTATGGTAATAGTAATCTAAAAAGAAATGGTAATGGTATAGTGCGAAATAACCCAAAGCAAAGACATTACAATACATTAAATTCAGCAGTACATTCAGCCAATGAGGTGGCTGTAAAATGGCGGGAAAATG
>JANVCK010133316.1:0-11340 GCA_026546655.1 Epizoanthus illoricatus
TAGGAAGGAATAAGTTTGTATGGAATTATTCTGTTCCATATGTTGCAATTATATGTGAATGACATTACACTGAGTCTTGTAACTATGCAGAATTTTATTGTTGTCAAACAAGGGTCAGGTTAGTGTGTTGCTTGACATATATCTCCCAATGGTGTACACATGAGGAATACATTTTGCTAAAACTAGTTGGAAATAATTTTGATTAATTTACCAAAATGTTCACTAGTCTGTTATAGTTTACAGTGCAGGCCCTGGCCTGACTTTACTCCAAAAATGTTCTGCACAAAATTCCAGGAGAATTTTGGTTCAGTTTTGTCTGTTATAGATGAGCTTTCCAAGGCCCTGGAAGAAAATTGTGACATACCATTAGTTTTGCAGTCCTGAATTCCAGGCTGGAGTATTGTGAACCTTATGTTGCAGTACAATGTGCCAAACAGTTGACAAGCTAGAGTCCACAGATATGGTAAGTTTTGCATAGTTTGTGGTTTATGAGCTCAAGTCATAGGCAATTACAGAATCATATGATTTACATAATAATTACTCATGTTAAACTCCAAACATTTGCAGTCCTGTCAACAGTCAAGCATTTAATTGGCTGCTGACACAAACTATGCAAGAATTTACTGTATACAGTATTTATTAATTAGCTCCATGTTTTGCCACCACACTCATCATGTTGAAAGGAACCTGTGACATCAAGAAATTGATGATTGCTAGGAAAATAAAAATATGGATCCATGCCCTTGAGCTTTTTACCAAGTTCTGTGATTTCTGCTCTGCAGACTGTGCATATTTGTCTTCTGAGGCCTGTGAAGTGTTGCAGCCAACAGCCTGGATCCCATTACTTGATGCCAATCGGGAAAATGGTTGCATGGAGGTGAGTCAGTTTATTGGCATTCTAGTAACATCTTTACCCTTCACCCACCTCCTCTACGCCTCCCATTGTACCATACATAGCACCCCTCTATGAAGCTCTGATTCCCATTTACAGTGTCATTAGCCTCCTGACCCTCCAAAAGACCTAGAATTTAATAGCCCCCCACCCCCTCTAATTAGACCCCCTTCCTAAAGTATTAGTCTTAAAATGTTAATGAACACCATGAGGGATTCCTTGTTCATGTTAGTAATGTCTGATGAGCTACAAATGTTAGAGTTTAGTATTTTGTAATATTGAGTGTGCAAAAGACTGTGTTTACATTATTAGTGACATTCTGTATTATTTTTAAGAAATAGACTGATCCACACTCGAAGAAAGTATTAAGCCCCCTCTGTTAAGCCCTCCCCCCAATAAGTCTATCCAAGGTTGTAAACCCTGCCTCCACCTAGGAGTGTTTAATGTATGAAATACCATAATTTCAAAACTCCTAATGCTATAACCACATGAATTCAAATCTCCAATACTGTTGCCGATTTTGGCCACAGGTGCCAGGGGGTTGCTGAATTACGTTATTGTTGTGTTCCTTCCTCTGTCCAAGTCAGCCATTTTGGTCACAGGTGTTGAAGAGAAAATATTTTTGGATGTTACCACCCCTGCCATGTGCCCAGGTCACCCGTTTTGGCCTCCTAGCTGGTTGGGGGGGGGGGAATGGGACATGTTATATTGTTGTTGTGTTGCAGCCACTGTCCACATTGCCCACTTTAGCCACAGCTCCGGGGGGAGTGATACATTACATTATTGTTGTATTACTGCCTCTCTCTAGGTCGCCCGTTTTGGCCACAGGTCTGGAGTCCTTGCCAAGCACACTTGTTGTGCGGGACCAACATGGTATGTGGATTTAGACCAGAAGGAAATGGAGACCAGTTTGGGTAAGTAGCCATGGGCTCTGATGTCACAAAGTGGAGTGGGATACAGACATTGAGAGACTCAAAAAGTGGGGTAGATCGGAAGACAGACAGACCTTCAAGACTGAGTTAGATGTCTTAAGTTCTTAAAACATGGCAAAAACGGAAAAATATAAATTATGCAACTAAAAGTTTTTGAGGTGTACATGTAATGTACCTTCCCATTGTGCTGTCTGTTATGTAATTATGTCACATGTTGCAAGAATATCAAATCACCAGTTAAACATACAGGTACATGTATATGGTGGAAGTGACAGAATTAACCACTCTGATAGAGTGTGTCAACTATGTACAGTACATGTATGCTTCCTTTTCTTTGCCCTACTACCCGCCTGTTATGACCTGTTATGGAGTCTGTCTAACGGTCAAGGGTTGAGAATTTCATGTTGATTTTTTTGATAACTTTTTATTTTGACTGGGCATGGGTTTTATGTCAAGGGTTCATTTTTGAATACCCTTACCTTAGAAAACTGTACAGAATTCGTTTTCAAACTCAAAATTAGTCCTGTAATTACAAAAAGGTGACCTTTGCTGCATTTCAGTTTCACTTGTACTCCTTGGCACCGTTTCATGGAACGTTTTGACCTTGAACAACTGAAACACTTTCAGCTTCACTAATTATCCAACATTAATTTAGCGCTTTATAATACTTCTCATAGCAGTTGATCTAGCCGAATCTCATTTTTTTAGGCTATGCTTAAAGTAAACATTTTTTAAAAATGACCTGTCATGTCCTGTTAATGTATGTCCCATTATGACCTTTTACTGCCTGTTGTATCCTGTCACGACCTGTTATGTCCTGTTACTGTATGTCCTGTTACGTCCTGTTATATCCTGCTATGACCTGTTATACCCTGCCTTGTCCTGTTATGTCCTGTTACTGCATCCCTGTTACGTCCTGTGTGTTATGTCCTGTTATGACCTGTTATGTCCTGTTATGACCTGGTATGACCTGGTATGTCCTGTTATGACTTGTTATGTCCTGTTATGACCTGTTATGTTCTGTTATGACCTGTTGCTGTATCTCCTGTTACTGTATGTCCTGTTATGTTCTGTTATAACCTGTTATGCCCTGTTATGATCTGTTATGACCTGTTATGTCCTCTTATGACCTGTTACATATATGTTCCATTTCAGGTGTTGACTTTGAGAAGGACATTGTGTTGTGCGAAGTTCCATTTGGAGGAGTTCTGTTCATCAATAACTTGATTCCACACAGGAGGTTTGTATTGGGAAAGGCCTATGAGGCATTTTAATTTGTTAAAACAAATCTATTACGGAAATTCTGCTTTCTTAAAAAACCTAGTCAGGTTGCACTTATAGTATTATGCAATGGCTGCTAAATCGAGTTCAAGGTCATGTTATTTATCTAGAACCCAGCAAATCAATATTTCTGTAATTTATCTGCTTGTTGTATTTAGGCAATTTAAAGATCGTTAGTAAACTGCAAAAAAATTGTCTTCGCGTTTGCAGGACTGAGCAGCGCTATTATTTTATCAAGTAAACACAGGGTTGCCACAGAGTCTTGAATAGTCATGGAATTTTGAAACTTAGCAAAACTGAAAGTCATGGAAAAGTCGTGGAATCGTTTTTTTGTCAGAATGTCAGAAATGAAATATAGTGTGAAAACACTGACAAAATGCAGGAAATGCCGTTTTGGGGAAGGGACATTTTAAAAAGTTTATGGGGGAGTATGCCCCAGGAATCCCCTAGAAACTTATTTCTCGGTCTTGAATTTTATAATTAGTCATGGAAAGGTCATGGAATTTTGAGATATAAGATCTGTGGCAACCAATAAACAGATAAACCGTCAGTTTCTTGTCAGTATCGCGAGGGTAATTTGGTTGTTACTCAAGGTAACGTTTACGAAGGGTACATATGTTTGACGTCAGGCAAACATAACAGCTGTAACCTCAGATAAATTAACAGTATATGTTCGGGTAGCAAGGTGCTGAGAATGAAGTATGAGAGTTCTTTTTTCATAACATGCATATACGGATAAGGGAGGGATTATTCCCATTCGCTTGCTACGAATGAAGTTAACCCTTTTACCGTTAATTTAAGTATAGTCACGTGCTTGTTAATAGGTTGCCAAGGTTACTACAACCTAAACAGCGACATTACCTTTTGCAAAGTCGTGACCTATTTTTTTGAACGGGCCAAACAGTTTGGAAACAACTTTGTGGGGGAAAAAATGTTCGACATGAAAATCCAGGCAGTCATCCCCTCGTTTATGCATTTATGTAGAATGAATGTCTACCTTAAGGAGATTTTTCTGACCTATCACTGTTTTTCAAACACTGAAACACACTCAAATATTTATTTCATTGTTGCAGTCTGGATAATGTTTCCGACAAAGTGCGATGGAGTCTGGACTTGAGATGGCAAGTGCCTGACAAGTCAAACGGCTTTTACGGTTTGAAGGTACGTGGACAGTTCATGTATGAAAAGGGAATATATTAGGTAATACTTTTGCAATGAACTTGACTTAACTTCTCTATTAAATTGTGTTCGTCATACTCTTTTTTTCTCAAAGGGAACCTCGGCTGTAGAACACTTTTGCTCTCAAATAAAACTTCACTATTGCCTTGGTCCGGATTAGCAGTTAAAAATCGATAATTCTGTCAGTCACCAACTAACAACAAGTGATTTAGTTTGATTACTTGTTGCTTCAATTGTTCCGTACTCCGCCATTTTGAAGTGTGACGTTGTCAGGTTGTAGTGCCAGGCGCCACTCTCGTTCATCATCGTTGCATTTATACAAGAGTGGGAACTCTATGGAACGATGAATTGTCACTGACTGTTGATTCATATAGGAGTTATGTTTGATTCTTTGTAGGACAACATACTACTGTGTACCTCCAAAGACCCCAACTATGTCACTGACTGTTTGTTCATTTAGGACTTCTTTGTGATTCTTTGTGGGAGAACATACTACTGCATACCTCCAGTGACCCCAACTATGTCATTGACTGTTTGTTCATTTAGGACTTCTTTGTGATTCTTTGTAGGAGAACATACTACTGCGTACCTCCAGTGACCCCAACTATGTCATTGAATGTTTGTTCATTTAGGACTTCTTTGTGATTCTTTGTAGGACAACATACTACTGCGTACCTCCAGTGACCCCAACTATGTCAGTGACTGTTTGTTCATTTAAGAGCTCTGTATAATTCTTTGTAGGAGAACATACTACTGCGTACCTCCAGTGACCCCAACTATGTCACTGACTGTTCATTTAAGAGCTCTGTATAATTCTTTGTAGGAGAACATACTACTGCGTACCTCCAGTGACCCCAGCTATGTCACTGACTGTTTGTTCATTTAAGAACTCTGTATAATTTATTGTAGGACAACATACTACTGCGTACCTCCAGTGACCCCAACTATGTCATTGACTGTTTGTTCATTTAGGACTTCTTTGTGATTCTTTGTAGGAGAACATACTACTGCGTACCTCCAGTGACCCAAACTATGTCAATTGACTGCTTGTTCATTTAGGACTTCTTTGTGATTCTTTGTAGGAGAACATACTACTGCGTACCTCCAGTGACCCCAACTATGTCATTGACTGTTTGTTCATTTAAGAGCTCTGTATAATTCTTTGTAGGACAACATACTACTGCGTACCTCCAATTACCCCAACTATGTCACTGACTGTTTGTTCATTTAAGAGCTCTGTATAATTCTTTGTAGGAGAACATACTACTGCGTACCTCCAATTACCCCAACTGTGTCACTGACTGTTTGTTCATTTAAGAGCTCTGTATAATTCTTTGTAGGAGAACATACTACTGCGTACCTCCAAGGACCCCAACTATGTCATTGACTGGGAAGAATTTGCTCTCCTTGATCGCACCAAGCTGCAAGAGAAACATGCCGGCGACAAGACAAAGATGGAGAAGGTGAAAGATATAAGGCGTAGTAATATTAGTACACGTAGTTTTTATTACGTTTGAGGCTGCTATTTCACGGTATGATATGGTAATTTCTTATACGTTCAGCAAAACCAAACTACATGCTTTTAAGTACAAATTGCGATTAATCTGAGTTATTTCAGTTATTCTCTTCTGTAATTAAGCCCATACTTTGCTCTGCCTTTGTGTCCCCATTACCATCCTGGTTGTTCGAGCTCTCAAATATGGCACGTCATAGCAGACCCCAGAGGACCATGGGAGCAACAAGTATTTCGCATTGCTCGAGATCACTTTTAGTCAAACTATTTGCAGAAACTATCAAACACATGTCAAATTTGAGTCTACTAACAATTAAATCAGAATAAACTTTGTACAGGGGGCATTAGAAAGAGGGGCTCATGGTGTTTCCAGTAGCGGAGAGGTGAAGGATTATTATAGACGGAGGTTACGGCAGCCTGTTAGGTATCCGAATCGAATCCAGGCTCTGCTCCTTGTGTGGCAGCTTTACTTTCATTACCGTCACCCATTAGGGATTTTATTCTGTATTGCCGAAATTGCTAAACTGCAGAACGTATTCTCTTAAAGTAAGTCCTATTGACAAGTAAACCTTTCCTTTTTTCTCTTTTTGGTAGGAGAAGTACGTTGATGATCCGGAGTTCGACACAACCATTGTAGGTCCGTGGATGGAACGTTGGGAGATTGTGCACCACAACAAGCACACGGCCGCCTATGAGAAGGCTGGGGACAAGTCCACATCGTGGCACAAAGCGTGAATACTCTTCCGTTCATGAAAACAGTGAAAACCAAAATCAGAAACCTTTATTTGAAATGTCCCTGTATCTATAGCGTAAAATCCCAGTTATAAACCTATCAGTTTGTGGTAATTCTACAAAACACTTGCGGACCTGTAAAAGCCCAGGGCTTCTATAAGCGGGATTTTACGGTATACTAATGTTTCGAGTATGTCGGTATGTAGGTTTAAAAAAACTAATTTGTTCATGAACTGGGGCTGTGTTTGAACCCAGCGCTAAGCTAAGCCTATTTGCTTGTAAACAGGGCGTTAGACTGACTTTCCATTACTAGATTTTCTCGTTTGTCAATGTGCCGTCTATACTACTGCAGATACGAAGCGTATTTCAATAATTTGAAAATTGTGCTCTTGATAAAATGAAATGGCCAGGATATACATTTACCGGGATAACCCCCTTTTTGTTCCCCAAGCGAAGAATTAGTCTGCCACACATTCATTAGATTTGATCTATAGGGGTAGCTCGTTGCTGTGCATGCACGGTCTTGTATCTCGAGATGCGTTGTAACTGATATACATTAGAATATTCTAAGTTATTGCCAAGCCAAGTTTGGTTTAATATTAGACTCAATTGATATAGTTCAAAACTTTCGTAACCTAATATATACTATTTTGAATAGTACTGTAGTGTTGTTTCCAAACTAGATGAATATATGCCACATATTTGTAATTATTTTTGTAATTCTTGATTTTATAAAGTTATATGCTAATATTTTAGATGTCATAAACGGTTATAAATTATAATTATATCAAAAATACTGATATAGTCATTGATGCAAGTTGTTTGGCTTTAATCAAGTTTGTCATTACTCTAGTTAGTTTGGGTTTGACATGACATTCTCAGAGGTTAAGTATGTGTTGTTATTAAATAACAAGGAAACATTTTTAAAAGGAAATAGTTATAATGAAGTAGTTTGCTTATATCCAGTTATAATGTAGATACGCTGTTCAACAGAATTATCATATAAACTAGAGAAAGTAATTAGGCATTCAACAATAAAAGAATCAGCTATGCATCGTGACGTAGTTTTATCGATAGTGATATTGGTCATGATATAAATGATAATGCTGCTTGGGCTGTCTGTATTCTAACTTGTATCTGACCTATTAAAATTTAGCTTTATATATGTTAAGATATTTAAAAGTTTGATAACTTTTAATCGATTACATCGATTCTGCTCAAAGTGGTCGTGGGCATTTCTCACGCCATCGTGCCCAGCCTACTCTCTGTTCTCCAGTTCCTCGTTACTAGTATGTCACAGTATCACAAGTTGCTTTTCGTGCAATCCTTAAAACATTAGTTACCTCAGACGTAAATAATCTTCTTTATTATATGACAAGCTGGATTTTCAGGTCTGTAACAAATCCCTGCGTTGTGATTGGCTGAAAGCTAGGTCTGTATTTTACCGTACAGACATTTCGCTATACGGACTTGCGGACCGGCAACTCGATTGTTTGTTTTGCAAACATGTCTTAAGCAAGAGAAAAAACATAACAAAAATCTTAATAACCTCGTTTGGCACAATAATCTCCCGTGCAGACCTCCCACTCAATTGTTAAGATAGTTTTATTATATGGCTGATTGATTTCGCGCGCTGCGATTGGTCAATTACAGGTCCGCAAGCACGAAGCGCGCGGGCCATGTAAAAGGCATAAAAGGAAGGTGTCCATAACTTACTGTACGGACCTCGCACTCAAGTAATAAAAGGTATATATTGTCAATTATTTACATATTGCCATGCATGAAACAGCCCGGTAATCCGAAGACTGTGTCGTGTCAGGATGGGATAATGTCTCGTATATTTGCTATTATAATGTTTGTGCATGTTCTATAGAACGGTTCTAGCAAAATACCCGGCTGAAAGGTCGCTCAAGACATTCTTAATAACTGAAAAAGCGTTCACGGCAGCACAACGTTCCCATTGGTCATGTGATAACGATCCATCTGCCATGTAAGAGACGCCCTTCACTAGGATCCAGTCCACTTTCTTGCTTGCACAGGCTGCGTACACACCTGCAGGGAACAGTACCACCTTCTAGGTTAGTATGTTGACATGGTTTGAGTTCCCAACTGCTGCCATACAACTCCTATGTATACCTGTTTCATTTATATCACATATACAAAGGTTTCCCTCGAGGTGCCGGGGAGTAAGTAATATTTCCACGTCGTTTGTACAATAATTACAATCACAGAAAATAATAATCCACGTAAAATTTCACGCATTTTCGTTGGCTGATATAGTTCAAGTGGAAATAAAAACAAACATGTGAGAAGCAAAATATTGTTACGCGGAATTTGTATTGACTAGAAAAGCAAAAGAAAACACCTGTTTGAAGAAGCAAGTAGGCATAAAACATTTGCCAACTTGAAGAAATTGACATGATAGTCAGTATCCAACAACAATGACTGCGGCGAGGCCAGATTGCTCCCTGAGACACTGCAATCATCATACGAAACACATACAAGGAAGGCTGCCAACACGAGACGTGTGTCGCTACGATTCAAAAAGTCGCAGACAATAATTATAACATTTCCATTGTGGTGCTTTCATCGTAACAGTCGTAAACGTCGCGCAAGCTGCTTCTCCATTTGTTAAAACCCGTACCCCCCACCCGTCACGCCAGGAAACCAAACTACACAAATCGCAAAATGTAACGCTTCCGTGTATTGCAATACAGCGCTTTTCGATTGTCCTTGAAAAACATAGTCGAGGCATGTTTGCTTCCGATTTCATGTGCCAATCCAGGAGAAGATGAAACCATGAACAAGGTGACGCGTTATGACAGCATTTCAGTAAAACGGTTTGTTTGTCATGAGAAAGCAATCGTTCGTTCGTTTCTACTGAACATGTTCGCTCGGCAAATACAAATACAAATCCATCTGCACTCCACCGTGTTCCACACTCCAATCAGATGGCATTCCCTCGGTGTTCGTAATACCAATCGAATGTCCGGAAACCCGGTTCACATTCGGTTCGCTTTTAGTTCCTTATTTTCGTTTCAAGGACGAACGAAAAGCGGACGATACATGCACTGCAGTTCTCGCAATTTGTTGCAAACCTGATCTTGAAATGTATCATACTTTTGCGATCCTTTTGATTATTATGGCCGCTCCAGTATCTGATCTTAGAATAACCTTCTATGTAACCAGTACCTCCTTTAAGCTCCTGTGAAACAATTATACCTCGACACTAACCTTCGCCTTCCGTCTCCCCAGCCACAGCGTTAGGAAACAATTTCATCATATTTTCCTTGCACTGCTTCTTGTTCACTTCCTGGGGCCCGCTGATCACCTCTCCACGCAATACACTTGCCGCTCGAGTACCCTCTAGGAATCCCGCGGGTGGATCCCACCTAATATTGGCACTCATGAAGAGGACACCCAAGCGGTGAGGGCACTCAACTCTCACGTCTGTCCACACATAATTATTGTCACTGTCAATGATGACTTGGGAGTAGTTGGTTAGCTGGGTGGAAATAATTACATCTCCTAGAAAGACGTCTTTCCTCATAGCAAAGCACGCTCCGCCGCATATGATAGCTCTTGGATCCAAAACATGAATTGCATCATTACAAACATTCTGCATTCCTGAGCAGCCTCCTGAGCCACGAGCAGACCGAACGATGGCAACCCGTTGATACCCCATCCTGCCGACGTATACAGGGCCCAGCTCGCTATTGGAAATAACTTTAGAAGTATCCTCAAGCAAGCTATATGCCGCTTGGAAGTGTGCATCACTGACTACCGGTAGGGCAATGTCGATTGGAGGTAATGATTCGAGAACTGGGGGCTGTATGCTGCTTGGGTCGGGAAGGTCGACATCAGGGGGAGCAGGATAAGGAGGCACTTGTTCTGATAATGATGTGTCAAATGGTATAGAGCAGAGAAGGTCCGACTCCTGGTGCGGGGTTTCCTCGAATGTTACCCTAATGCCATGCATTGACTCTGACTGGCACCTTCGTATAATCGCGTTTTGAGTGAACCATTCAGGATGGAATCTTTATGGTAGAGAAGAAACCCGACTGTCAGCACATAAATCAAACTACAAGGTATAAAACTCAGTTTGCAGCAATTCAATGGATATACACGATTTTGTGAGTTGGATTTTCTTGCAAGTTACCCGCATGCAAAAAAAAACGGGAGGAGATCGACCCCAGTTGCGAAACCAAATATGCTTTCAAAAACGCGTAATAAACGTGTATCCTGATATGATATCCATCTTGTTCCAAGAGCCCGCCGTTGTATTTCGTCTGAGTCATGGATTAGATTCACACGACTGCGCCTGCGCGTTTTTGGAAGGTCCGTGATACGCGGACAGGCGCCGGCGGGCCGGTAGTTGATTCATGTGGATGTTCCCAGGGGCCTTCAGCTACACGTTGCAGGCTAATAAGAACAAGATTGGATAGCAAATCAAAGAGCACTTTCCGTTAAACTATAGGTCTGAATAGCGCGAGCTCTCAGATTTCAACGTGACAACCATTGGAACTAGTTCCGGCTAGACAAGACCAGCTAATGGAATAGAACTGCTCAGTTCTCATGTTCCGGCGAATTATGATGAGGTGCACAGATCGAGTGATTCGATTATAAGAATTCAGTTGTATGGAATTCAAATTATAAGACTTTGTATGGCAAAATATAGATTTCATATATTAGCTGGAAATTGATGTAAATAATACAAATGATATAAATAAAGCTTGCTTATCTCTCTGCTGTGTCTTGTGTTTACTTCTGGGGCGATTTGGAGCAGTTTACGGGAGTGATAGGAGCTCCTC
>JANVCK010133427.1:0-11340 GCA_026546655.1 Epizoanthus illoricatus
TCTAAATAAAATGGTCCCTCCCTTATTTTTGGAGATTTTCGAAAACGAAAATTTTTTAAATACTGATTTTGGGGCTCTAGAGGAGACAGAGGACGGCATCCCTTACCCCCCCCCCCCCCAAGTTTTTTTCCAGCGATAACCAAAATAATACGCCTACAGTTTTGACAAAAAATACTGATGGGAAAAGCATCTTTGGAGGTTTTCCGCCATGTCGTTCCAAGCCTTATAGCACGATTTTCAGTACATAGTTTATTTTTGGCTGTTTATTAGTTGCATGTAAGTTGACCTTTTTGTACAGACAATTGTTGACAACGATTTACTCGAAATAATGACTGCTTGACAATGTCTATTTAAATTTGTTTGAGATGATACCCCCTCCCCTGATTTAATCTTTATGCAGTGATGTCTCTCATTATGTACCACATCTCACATTGTTTAGGACGAAGTGCTTGTATCAATTGTACGATATTTTGTTGCATAATTATCGTTTATTATTCAAGTCTTCTTGGCAAGTACCTTGACAATAAACCACGTGTTGAGAGGTGGGTGTCTTAAAAGATGTGAGTGCGCTGTGAAACGAAATAAAGAACGCCCACTGGCATAACAGTCAAACTATTTATAATAAGAAAAATTTCTGAGCTCTGTGCATAAACTTCACAATCAGACGACAAGGACTAACGAAGCTAAACACTACAGCTCACGTCAGTGACTCGAATATTTTTTAGTTGTTATAGCTTGAGGAACACATTTCACTTCATTTCCATACTAAGCTTCATCTACAGAGTTATCACACCAATTACAACTCAATGTACTTGTCTCGAGGACAAAGGATAAATATTATCTGGCGCTCTACTTGAGACAAATCCTGCCCAAGGGCAGACAAGTGCCTCTAATTTTATGATCCGACGTATGTCCTCACTTCTTGGCTTCTTGGACGACATCCTTGTCTAGATATGTCCTCAAAAGTTAGTCTTTTCCACAAACTTTTAAACCAAAAAATAGATCTGTCGGTAATAAAGTGGCAACGCACTGATTTAAAGTAGCAACCAAATGCTTTCTTGCTCATGTATGTCCATAAAACTTAGCTTTTCAACTATCACATGTTGTCCTTGATCAAATTGTTGGCTTTTCTGACCGAAATGAAAGGACTGACCTGGAAACCTCAGTAATCAACCTTTAGCAAGTTCTAAATATGGTGTATTACCCACTGCAAGTCTGTTATTGCAATATATTTATTGCACTAACAGATAATCAGTGAGTAACGGCGAACAGTCACAAAACTGTACTTCTGTTCTATTTCTCGTATCTCAAGAACCTTGATGTTGATCAGGCAACTGATATATTATGTTAATATATAGTTAGAAATAATAAGTTCTTGAGACTATTCATTTAATTTTTAAGGCTACTGACACTACCTTGTTAATACCTAGAGAAATTCAAACACTCAGTACGTACTGGATTATTGTCGTAAAATGACTCTTAAAGTTACCACTGTCATTTCACTACTCCGAATTCCCACAGGTCGAGACAGGTACTAATACAAATGTAAATTCAGTTATCGATTGAAATCTTTCAAATATGGTGCACGCACTTGAGTTGCGACTGTCCTGTCCAACATGGGAGAATTATGTCACCTGAACGACAAGAGATATGAATTTGCAATTTTGCCTGTGCTCGCTTTGCAGTTAGTGCAGTTAATTTCACATAGGCACCGCGTTTCACTGGCATATCTTACATATATGTATGGCGTCAAAGTTTGGGAGCTCTATGTTTAGTCCTCGAGTGGAGTTTAGCAGACAACTATCAAAACGTAACAGTTTGCGTTCAAACTAACTACATTACGTTTGCCGTACATCTTAATATTTTTGCGTCTCGACAAACTGCAGGTACGATTTCATAAACAATAGCTTAACAATTGGCTTAATGTATCTCAAATACATTTTTAATGAAGACTAATTATTTTGTAGTCCACTCTGGCACTATCCCAAACTCACACGAGGTGTACAATTTCTATATGGGCCATAGTTTACAGGCAGTTTATACACTGCGGTATTGTTTTCAGACTCCAAGGGCTGGTCCTACATTCTAAAGAGATTTTAAGGTCTTTTAAGATATTCTTGAACCAGTGAAGTTGATAGTTTAATTAGGCAGGCGTTTTTTTATATTTGAAAGTAAGAACCTAATATCATTGTAATTTTCTCAAAATTCTCGGGTTTAAATTATATTTAGCAATATTACCATACAATCACATTAGTTTAAGGACTGTTTAAATAATCACCGGAGAATAATATTAATTAATTCTCTGGAAATGCATCTAACTTACGAAAATCAGTACCTTATCCTTTAGTTTTGGTGTCAGCACGTTGTAATTGTCATTGCGTGTGCCCATAACTCTGCAAAACTACACTGTATATTTCTCTAGATTTGACATGCGTGATTGAAATCGCTCTGGTTCATCGGATATCTCAGAAATGCCCGTATCGCCAAGGTGCATGTGCACTCTGTCACTGCCTAGTTTTGATGATATGTGATGATATATACTGATATATACCTGCAACACGTGTATTATCAAGTGAGATCAAACTTGGCAGCTTATAAGAAACAACTTTGCATAATGAATATCTTTTAAACTGGAAAGATTATGTGCAAACCATGCTTTCTTTACGTGTTCGTTGTTGCTATGATAGAGTTGGGTACAATTTTGCTGGGAGCTTGAAGTGCAATTCCGCAATGAATCACAATGAAAAACCCATAGTACGGGAACATAGCACCGAACGTATAGTATGTCTAGATACAAGTATCGGCCCAAAAGATGTGTAAATCGTTAGCTTGGGTCTGTGAAAATTACTGATTCCCTAAGGATATCATTCTTATCTGAAGATGAAATTATCTGCTTTCTCATCGCTATCTAGTCACCAACGTGCAAATCACACCAACTCTACCCTACACAGTAAAGCCAGAAAACTATCTTATGATATAGACTAAAACTACTACATACCTCACAGTGTATAAAAGCAAGCATGTACAACAAGCCTTTCTAAATCGGTGTCAAAGTGCTATTTTTAGAGCATCGTAACCACGTCATGCACGTCACTTTGCATCAACATGTTGCTTCGTCCAAATATACTCAAAACGCTTTCTAAACTTAGATGTATTTCTCCTAACTAAAACACAAAGTGGCTAAACATACAACATACGCAATAGAGTGCGCTTTCCATATCAGTGCGTTGTTACTCATTCTTGGTTTAAGAGATTTCACACAAGTTTGTGTTTAGAAATCATCTCAGTGAGAAGACTACAGTCTATAGAGTCTAGGACAACACGTGTGCAATTGTTTTAAAATCTCTGATTAGACGAAAGCTTAGATAAATCCCAAAGAACACAAGTCATTAAGGTGTTTTCAGTATATAATTTTCGTCTAAAACTTAAGCCAGACTAAGCCAGCTAGCATTTTGCCCTGGATAAACCATTGGAATGATAAAAATAATAAGACAAATTGGTCGGAGTGCCGTTCAGCTAGTGACAACACAGAAAGTACTTATCATGCTATCTGTTTATCACGCAGAATATTTCAAAACATCTCGGTTCAAAGACGTAGTTATCTTTCACTTATTTGTCGTTAACTTTGGTTGCCAAACTCAGAATTAACAATAATATAAGGTCATTTAAGTAATGTTCGTTCAAAACTAAACACGTGCGATTTTTGACTGAGTTTTCTCAAAGATCGAGTTCTATTGTTGCGCGTTGTATGTCATTGCACACTTCGATCGGATTTTCGTTCCTCGCTTCGTCACAGACGCAACTTGACCAGGTTTAAACATCGAAATAGAATAAAAAAAGAACAGAAATGCTGAAAACATTGGCGTTACCTCCAAGCTATCTGTTCATCCAGTTTGAGCTTATATTTGCCTTGAACGTTGGCACTGCGCCCAGCGCCTTACAAAAGCACCACGCGGAAATCTTCGCTCACATTTACTTCGGCAAATTTTCACTCAAATCCGGCTTTGTTCGTAGAGTGAGCAGCGAATAGTAGAAATTGTTGAAATCTCCGTGTTTCCCTGTTCTTAATCAATTGTCCCTTTTGCTTTACATACGCTGTACTCCTGAGCAGAAAAGAGCGCCTAAACTGGCTTATAATTCGAGTAATGTTTTCCCGCCTCGATCCCCACCACCGAGTGCGTGGTCTTTGAGTTATTGCCGGCGATAAGCTTTCGTCTTTGTTTTCCATCTCGCGCATGAGCAGTTCAAGTTGTGTACACTCACACATGCGCAGTACGAACTTCAAATTCCAACGCATAAGACTGATTGCTCGTTTTTCGCAAAAGTTTCCAAACTTTTTAGAAAAAGAGACAACTTGATATGCATTATAAAAGTGGTTTACCTAAAATATGTCTTCCAAAACAAGTTAAATTTGGAAAGAACAAGAACAATACCACAAAGTTAAATTACTGAACTCAACATAGAACCATATTAAACCCGAAAAAGTTGGGTACAAAATCAGACACAAATGGCAGTTTTCATAAAGTATAGATAGGTGAAAAAATAGACGAAAAAACTGGATTTTTATAAAATGGTTATAAATTGCTAATTGGTAGTTTGTGCTCTGTGAATTATACAGTAACTCTAAAGATTCTACCGTTCCGAACCATATCTCAGCTAAGTGTACGTGCCAGCTCAACTGTTCAGCTCTGGTCGTGTCGTTATCGAATGTCAATAAAACGTGATCTCCCGCTAGTGTAACGCAAAATAAAACATTTTGCAGATGAAATACTTGTTACATGCTATCAACAGTAACTATACACCGTTATCTTCCACACACAGCTCAGTTTTTGCCTAATCAGCAATAAGGCTAGGAATAAACGAATTGTAGCTCCGAAATATAATTCCTAGTTTCCGGAATAAAAAAGCAGTAATTTATTTAAAGTAATTCGCTTCTATTTTAACTTTTAAATGATTGTCAAGGTAATTAGTAAGCTGCGCGAATGTGGTTGCTTTCATGCTATTGTATAGTTGAACTTTTCTATGGACAAAACACTTCCAATATTTCACATCATGTTCCCTCCGCGACATTTGACATTTGTTACAGTAAAATATTCACCTTGACACTGTTTTAACTTCAAAGGCAGATTTCCTTTCGTTATTACAAAGATTAGCTGTGTTCTGTTCGTGTTATGGGCTTAGCCGAAAATAATTATCAAAATAATATCGTTTAAAATTAGCTGAAAATAACCGGCAACATTGACTCTGCATATTTAAACCTTAAACGGTCACGTACACCAAATCGCGCATGCTCAGTTAACCCCTGTACTGTTAATGCTATCGATTCTCCATTACCTTAAAAATGGTCGACGAACAACATTTTGCGAAAGCCACTTGGAAATTTTACCGGAATAGTAAACAAACGTTGGAGTAAGCATTTGGGTTGGCTGTTTTGCGAGCAATATATCTGGAGAGAGCGGTTTGGGAGGTAAGATTCCACATGTTGAAAAAATCCTCGTTGCAACCGCTGAGCAGCATGAGGAACTAAATCTGTGTGCCCTTATTTTCTTCCAAGCTACTCGAATGTTTCCGTATCAACTATAAGCTATACGATATAACTTTATTTATAAATATGTAAAATGTGTTTCTTCTTTGTTTTTGGTTTATTAAATCTTAGAAACCCTTTTTCGTTAGGACACAAGGCTATCAGTTCTCTAGCACTAAAATCCAGCATTCTCAACTGTTTCGCACCTAATGAATATGGAGAGCAACTATTTTCCATTCGAATCAGTCAACTTCGAGATGTTCCTGATTTTGTTAGCTCTTTAGGAGAATTATTTGACCTAGGAAAGAGTTATAGGTCTTTTTCTGTCCATTTGTGAACCTGTTGACCTTACAGTAGAGAGGCAAATCCAAATTTGCATTTTCTCTTGAATTTAGTTATATAAGCAAAGCGGGGAATCTTTCCTGTTTTGCAAACGTGGTTCCTCGTTATTCGTACTTCAATTTGAACAATCGTGAAACTGGATAGAATAAATATGATTTCTCGTGACTTAGTCGGTGAGGAAACTATGCCGGTAAAAAAACATTCAGCACGGGCGTGATGGATAATGTCACACACTCTCCCACCCTAGAATTTTTTCATTATAAATTAATTGCAGCGAAACAGATGCAATTTGTTTTTTTGCGATAGTTCCCTGATTGGTGGAGGTAATGGCAATCTGTCATTAACTCCTCACAAGTGACAATGTCTCGATTGTCAAAGCTGAAATGGACGTATTTCCACTACAGTAGTGACGTATGTGTACCCGACCAAAATACCATCCAATCGCAATTCGCAGAACTCTACCTAATTACAATTATTTATCAAATCTTTTTATCACAATATTGTTTTGAATATGAGCTCGAATGAAAAGCATACACCTGCCGCTGGAAAAAATTTAAATTTTCCTTCTAAAATCCCCTTATTTTCCAAATTTTTCGATGTTTTCGAGCCAACACCCTTGGGAAAAACCCCTTAATTTTAAGGAAATGACTCTTCGGTGTTTATAGTGTCGAAGAAAGCAAAATCTTAGAGAAATACGGAATATTTATTGCGTAGGAAATTCATTTATTTGCTTGGCAAGGTAGAATGAAATTTATTCATCTCCACGATCGTGCCTGGCTGTTGTCGTGTCTGTTTACACTGAGGTAGCGTGGAGTGTCGGTCAAGGCCAAGGGATCTGAAAATACACGTTAGCACGAAGAACGGAATTTCTGGCCTGAAATAAACACAACGATTTCCAAACTAAATCTCTGCCAAATAAATTTAAAATTTTGTAATAAAAGTGTTCTAGTAACCACAGTATAAGGTTGTATCGAGTGAAGTATTGATCTCAGCTTAATGGTATTTCATGACTTGGTCATGCAAACCCGTGCCCCGCTGTCGATACGTGATTATATGCTACCACACGTTTAAAGTAAGCACGAACTTGCACAAATATGGTTCTCTATAGAGATATCCGTTCTGTCACCTTAGCCGTAGTATAGATTTGATATTTTTTAAGCTTTCAAGCTACATATATGCTATTTGGGGATTTGAATTATAAAGCTTTTGGCATCCTGGTAATTGTTCTATCGTTAGAAGGATTTTTGCAAGAATTCTGAAGATTTTCTTCTTGATTCAAACTGTTGCTGTAATATTGAAGTAGAAAGGCGATTTTCGTTTGCTTGTTTGCTTCTAAAATATACACATGTGGTATGGCTACCATGGTCGGGCATTACTGGGTAATATTCACTGCATTTTTTGCCTGTATTTTTTTGTATTTTTACTACGCATGGCTCAATAGACATCAAAACACGAGCTGACATGTGCAAAAGCAAGAAAATGGTTGAGAACTTGATATCAAAACCATGTTAGGAACCTTCTTGACGCAGTGTTATTCGTCTTTATCAAAGCAGATTTCAACATGTAGATTTCTTGAACAGCATATATCCTTAATCTTGATAAAATGAGAAATGTCACTAACTCACAACTAGGAGAGATGAGAACGGAATGTACTCGGTGGTTAACTCTGTAAATACACTGTTACCTTGGAAGATCAAATGCTTTTTCTTGGGGTTAATTCTTTCTTACCTGAAAGAAATACGGCTTGTACTCTATCGGAGATATTGGTTAGCTGCAACTGTTACTTCATGAAGGAGTTTGTGTTCATAGAATTAAATAGCATTGCAGGAAAACGACAAATTAAACTGCATGTGCCCTTCACAGTTGGCAATTCAACTAAGAATGGAGTTTATGTGTGAAGTTTTGCTTGGAGGAAAATACTAGTTGTCGTTAGTTGAGTTCCTAGCCATCATGTATATAATATCATAAAACATGGCAGAACATATATTTGCATCAAGTTTTGAAATTACATCAAATATTCTGAGAAATTGACATGAATGTTAGGCATGTTAGAAGGGTGCGTAGATTTTCGCCTCTCAGTCTTTGCCACAAAGTATCGAGGCAATAGATTTTATCACACATTATTGACTGTCTTGCAGATCCGTGTATACGTTCGGTGCATTTAAGAGGCAGGGAAAAGGGATTATTTTGTCTAGTGAATATTCCTGCAGCTAGTTATTCCATGTGTCATGTTTTTTTTTCTGAGTCAGTGTATTAAGAATCATGCTCTACCAAGCTGAATTAGGTATCAGTCGGGTATTAGAAAATGACTTCAAATTTCCACACTTCAGAGCTAAGCTAAGAACTAACAAAACTGGAAGTCATTTCTGTCAGCACCAGTATATGAGTAAGTTCCAGATACGCCAATTGTGCCATTAAAAGCCAGTTATTCAAAGCATTTTTCGCTCACAATCTGATGGCAGCTCCCGTTGCTAAAAAGTAAACACAAAACATGTCTAAGCTATACACGTCACAGTGAGTGCTCTGCTAAATTTTCTACTACATCAAATTCGTTCTCGCTTGCTATAGTTTCAAATGTAAATTCCCCATCCCAGTGTCTCCATGACATCATTTTATTGCAGATTTGGTTTAAAATGTTTGAAACACGTAGCTATTTCACGATATTCCTGAAGCCACACTGAAACACGATAGAGTACGACAGAAGCGCTTCGAGAGGGAAAACACCATTTCTTCCAACTTTAAGTCTTGGTTAGTCTTATTTTCGCTAAAAGAACAGCAAAACGACAACATCATAAAACAGAGAAGACACAATATCTATTTTTCACGGTAAGGAAGCAATTTTAAATTTTTTTCCCCCCGTTTCTTGTAAGAATACTTCGCATATTGCAACTGCGTCACTAAAATTCATATATGTACTGCCTGTATGCCATGGGCAGTTTGTAGACTAGACTTTTCCGACATTTTCCAGCAAAATTCAAGAAGTATATATCAGTTCGTTGCCTCGAGTAGCCATTTCACTAACTCAACGTATATTTTTGATTTGTAATTGCAGTAAAAACAATCTGAAAACGTCAGTTTTGACACTCACTCATATGACCTTCACGAGTAAAGACCCATTGTCGAGCATGTATCACAACTCTGCGGTGCTGAAACTTGTTCTAGGTTGATGTAGTTTCGAAAGGATTATTTTCATCCCAGTTCTTTGCATGCTTTAGGGTTTTTTTTATAAACTTACAGTTGTCAAAAGCATCCCTAGCTGTAACCGACAGCTAGGCAGATTTAAACCGATCGATTGAAGTATATTGGGCTCTCAACAGTACAGATAAGTTTCATCTGCAAAATGCGTTTTAATATTATAGTGAAACATTCGACATTACTATAACTTTCTAAGACTAGATTTTCTACTTAACTAGCTTTTGTCCTGCTATTTACAAGAGTCTAATGCGTATACACCTACGCGAATTCATATGTAGTTTAACTGTTCATTGACTGAGGTCAGTCCTTGCTTCCGGGAGTGTGGTCGGACGAAAATAACAGATCGCGATCAGGTTAGCGCAAAAGAACTGAACTACAACAAACCCATATCAAAACTTCAGTTCTGTGTTACCTGAAAAACCACAAAGCGGTAGCAGAAGTTAGGGTAAAACGAAGAAAATAATAAATATTTTGCGCAATCTCGTATTTGCTGATCTTGTTAGACTTGGAAATTTACCGAGCTAAAAGAACTGATTGTACGGTGTTGATGTCTTGGAGTTGTTGTTTAGCTGGATTTTAGGGTTGAAAAGCTGCAAAAGGTGACTCCAAAACATCACACATACAATGATACGAAATTATAACTATAGATTTAGTACACGATAACTTCCTAATGTTCCTGACACTAGTTTATATATTACGTACCAAAATAAATCGTGAGGGGATTTTTTTTATGAAACTCGAGAAGCGAAAAATAGAATTAATAACCACATACAAATTATATCTTTTCGACCGCATCTTACTATCCAAAAGATCACGAATACCTCAACATTGTCTCTAGGAGTCTCGTTCTAGAATGTTCTATGTTATTTTCTACGAGTTGTTCATATAGTCTTGATCTCTGTTAGCTTATATTCGCTTGATAGTTGGCGCATTTGCCAAGCGCGGGTAATATTTTGTTGGGTGTAACTGCATGACACAATTACAGTTTGTACTACATACAATCTGCAAAGTTTGGTCTTTTTGAAGCACATAGTTCTTTCATGCAATGGTAACAAGTAAATCTTTGACAAGACAAGATGGAAGCTAAAAGTCTTGGACCATAAGGACAGAGTCTTTTGATTTAAAGTCTGCCAAACCTGGCCCCAAAGGAACTTTCTGTATTACACCATGTTCTTCTTTCGTTCAGCGCGCGCTCGCCGCTTGTTCCCGAACTTCATATCAAAACTCGGAAAGCAACAAAAAGCGCAAAGGCGCATATGTTTTTAAGGTTTAACTTGCTTCGATCTTGATCCTTCTTCCTTTGTTGATAGCTTGTATCCAACTTGTCCCCTATTTGAGCCAACTGCACGGCAACTTGCGACACAACCAACGTGTTATTACTTGGCTCGCCGTATGGAAGGATTCGCGGCGACCATAACTCGACGTGTTTAGAATGCTCGGCTCTGCACATAATGACCGTACGATCAGTAGAAGTTCCAGGAACTGTCTTAGAGACAACTTGTTCCTTTAAGTCGACAAACTACAAAATGAGTTTGGCGAACGGGTGTAAATATATACACGGCAGACAAACCACTGGTACACACTACTTTCACGTGTCCGTCCTGGGGAAAACGAGCCTGTTGCGTCTTCACAGACTGCTATAGTGGAATATTTCGAGATATTTTTACCCGATGAGTAATAATGTTTTCAGTAACTTCAATGAAATCGCTTCAGGGTCAGTAATTTGTATCTGGGTCTTTGAGCCCTGAGAACTCACCGCTTGACTCGTGTGCTCACGTTTGCTACTCTGCTGCCGCTGCATGCTAAGTAATTTTTATTGCGTGTGCGTTGCTTACGTAATTACTTCAGTAGAAACTAGGCGCTGATTGGCTGAGGCAGGTTAGCTACCTTGATGGAGCAGTCAAGAGAGAAACACTACATCATGACAATCGATAAAGAAAATGAAATCAATTGAGAAATTCCCGGGTAAAAAGCTCTAGAATTAGGTTCTCACGCCACTGGAAAAATTTCCGGCGCTGGATAATATAAATTAAATCGCACGTGCTGGTACCAAATATTTGATAAGGCGACGACACTGGGTCAGTTAGAACTAAAATTGCCTAAATAAACTTGTAGACACGGACGGTTCTACTGCATCGTATGATGCAGTTTGTTGTATCTCCTTGCACCGAAAATAGAATTTACCTTGAAAACATAATTCACTATTTGTTTATTTTTTATTAAGTCTTATTTCAAACCATCCTTTTGTGGCCTGTGGATATTAAAATCAGCTAAAAATT
>JANVCK010133538.1:0-11339 GCA_026546655.1 Epizoanthus illoricatus
ATCCATTTTACAGTGATTTTTTGGGTAAAATTACAGATATGTTCCGTAAAATTACTGTTTTCACTCTGTAAAATTACGAACTCATTGTGTAAAATTACCCATTATTTCTGTAAAAGTACCTTCAAAATTTTCGGTAATTTTACAGAGAGATGTTCACGTAAATTTACAGGAGCAAAATCTGTAATCTAGCTGCATCCATTTTACAGTGATTTTTTGGGTAAAATTACGTTCTCAGATTTAGTGTGCGTTTAAAGGTAAATTATTCGTGGAAATTCAAAATCACTAAACAGTCTTTCTTCAATCACTTACATGCACAATATATAGTAAATAACAATAACAAATAATATTACAATAATATTACAGAATATCAGACGTGCATTATATGACAGGTGAATTTCTTGTTCCACTATGTTTCATACCATCTAATCTTCAGCCATAAGCAATGGGAGATTCTCTGTTTTCAGGAGTAATACAACTTATTAAGCAAATCGGTGGTTACTTTAACAACAAAGGGCCCGTTCACATAGAGGCGGGCTGGCCTGCTTGTCAAGATGAAAATTTCTGTGTGTAGTTCAGCTACCAGGATAAAAATTGGGGAGGTGAGTATTCAGGCATGCAATTTAATAAACCGACAATGTTAAGATAACAGTTGAATGAACATTTTCTTCCTGGCAAGCAGTCTGAACCATTCATAATGATATCGGAAAATGTTCATCCCACTTGGTGATGACCTCAGCAGCATACTGGTAAGACTCCATCAAGCAGGTCAGCCTGCCTTCTCATATGAATGCAACAAAAGATTAGTTAGGGAAGTTGGCATGAGGTGAGATCTTGCTAAGTTGGCTAACCTGCTTACCAGGCTCATATGAACAGGTCCTAAAAAGTTAAGTATTTGAGTAACTTCATGTTGCTTTGTTCATATTGGTTCACCCTCACTAAAAAGTCTACATGCAAAACTACATATTTTAAAACCTGTTTTGCAAGATAACAAGTTACAATCTTTTCCAAAATTCTACCTGAAGCTCCTTCAGTCTGTCTCGGATCTTGATAAAACCCATGTGCAGTTTACCACCAAAATGGTCAGCAAGCCTGTAAAGGACAAATCGTTTCAGTTTATTTCGGTTTATTAATATAATAAATAATTTTAATAAACAGCAAGTGAATTAACAACCTAACCATTTCCTGACCCAAAATACAACATGAACTTATGAATTCTTAATTGGCTGTATACATTTTGTATAAAAGTACATGGTACATAATTATAGTTAATTTGGCAACACATCAAGAACTTAATTGAAGCAATCATTTCCGTAACTCTGGGCCAACCACAAAGAGCTTAACTGTTTTTAAATTGAACTTATTTAAACACCCTTCAGTTGACATTTGAAGGTCATGCTGTAAAGGAATACTGAATTATTTTCCATTTAGAGCATTATTTTTTTACACTTGTCCAAGAAAGTAGCAGGATTATATACCCTGGTTTGTGTGTGGCACTATAAATCAGTTTGACAGGTTGAAGATGTAGCTTATGCAGTCAATTCAAGTATACTGTAGGCAATAATGGATTAATTTATAGAGAGATTTTGACTCTGAGAGCTAAAAATGCAAAGGGATACTACTACTAAAAAAATACTTATCTAATGGTGACTCCCCTTAGGGGCTTTTCAGCACCATGGTGTAAATTAATAAATCATAATAAATGGAAATTAACTGGGTTAAAAACCCCATCTGGCAGGGAGGCTGGCCAGAAGGCTATTTACACCAGCGTGACCGGCGGGCAGAGGACTCGAACTCGGAACCTCCAGGTTTCGAGTCAGCGCTTTAAACCGCTCGGCCCACGCTGCCTCTATCTAAGTAATACGCAAACAGGGCACTTGTATGTAGACATAAACACATTTGCTTGAGCAAACGTTTCCTTTTAGCAAATTTGCTCCTTTCTGTACTTCCTATATTTTCTTAAATTCAAAGTGCCGATCGTATTCAGTTGCAAAATGAGTTACTTTTTAGGCCAAGCACAAGCGATGCGTTAAGCGACAAAATATTCATTTTACTCTGACTATTTTCTTGGAACATTTTGTTCGATGTGAAATAAAATTTGTGTGAATGTTATTCCTACAATCACCAGGGAGAACAGTTTTCCCTCAAGTTAACGAAACTGAGTGAGTGTATCTCGGAACGGACATAAAGACTCATGTATGCTGGATCTATAGCTTTGCCTGTCAGATATTATTTTGCCTTGCCTCATTATATATTGCCGGCGATGAACTAGTTTCAAAACAGCATGTAAATAATCTTTTGGACAAAGTTGTAAATTATTCGTTTTGCTTTCTAATTCACGGTAAACTGATCTTGCCGGCAGATGTTTGTAGTTTGGTGTTTAAGGTGCGGTAATACGAGCAACATTTCCTTCCAACTTGTCGCGCAACAATGTGGTGTTGCATGCAGGTTGGAACGTGCTGTTGCGCGCATTACCACCCGTTGAACAACTTGCAACGTTGTATGAGCTCATTGGAAGGTTCAAAGTAAATAAAATAAATAAATAAATAAATGTTCCAGACCATTTGTCAGGGACTGCTGTACACCAGCCGACAACGTCCGATAAGACGTTGTAAGACCTAGCACGCCAGATCCTGTACCACAAACAATTGTGTAGAAATCTTGTCGGGAACTACAACCCGGTTAGTGTGTGCGGGGCTTAACACTCGTCTTAATTGACTCCTTAAGATGAAGTCTGTGTGAAATAAGCACATTTCCAACCCCCTCCCCCTTGTTCAGGAAAAATATTTATAGCTAGCAACTGGAGTGGCGCAGAAACGTGCTTTAAAACGGCATCAGTGCTTGTTCACATCACATCACAACACAACACAACACAATCATTCTTCCAATTTTTTATTACTACGATATCGCGTGGAGTAGTGTACTACAACAAGACCAGGATAGATTACAATGCCTCTAAAACAGATCCCCTCGGATATAATCGCACGTTGCTCACGCTCCTCCGAGGCCATGGAAGAATTATACTGGTCACTTCCATCATGCAGGCGCTCCTACCATTAGGCGACGTTTTTATTTACGAATTGGAAGGATCAGTTTTAAGTTTGTCACCAGCGAAGTGCGAACGGCTCAAAGTTCGTGTTTATTGATACAATCAATCACCTCAGCTGTGGCAAGTTAGAGATAAACAACACCCAAATTTATGTAATTGCGAACAGGCAAACTTCTAAATGGATATATGTATATGCGGAAAGTTTGTACTGACACACGAAAACGTGATCATGAATGGTTGCAATTTCCTAGAATGTCGCTTGTCGATAGGAGTAGGCTAATGCCGGTGTTGTAGTCTGTCACCTCCTCTCCTTCGAAGGGCCTGCTGTAATTGGGGAAACCTGTGGCAGTGTCCCTTCCCTTCCGAGAAGAAGCAGAATAAATAAATAAAAAGAATGTCTATAGACATTTTACAATGGAAGGACATGAATGAAAAACACAAGCAAGTAAAATACATCGTTCAGATTAAATATACTACGTAATACTGAGTTAATTGACGTGACGTAGGACAGTACTCGGAAGATCTTTCATATATATGGTTTTCAAAATTTTGTCAACTAAAGCTGTAGGTAAATTTTCGAAAATTACATGCAACCAGTTATGCGGGATGAGTTGAACATGTTGAAGACGGCGGGCAACTTTTCACACTTTATGGTCGTTCCCGTCTGAAAATCAAAATCATTTGTTTGAACCCAGACCACGCTTAGAATAAAAATGCTATGAAAGACCCAATAGCTGGAAAATGATGTCCTTTCCAAATATTAGAATAATTCGTTCAAACGATGATTTTAAAGTTTTAATACAAGGAATACCTTCTGGTTGAGTTATTACATGTACGTTCACTGTAACCAATTTTTGTATTAAAACGAGTTCATAGACCGGCAGTTGCCACACAACCGGTACAATTCCTACGGAATGGAGTTTCGGTTAAACTTGAAGGATTTTCTGTTGTTTTAGTTTTAGTTATAACTTCAATCTTCGGCTCTGAGCCTGAGCTATACAGTAGCAGAAACATATGAGGTATGATGTCCCGGCTCAGACCTGAACGATCTCCAGATGTTTGCTGTTGGTCTGCCGAATCTGCACCTAAATATGCGCCAGTATAAATATGCGCCAATCTCTGACTCTTCTGAGTCCGCAGAAGTACCACTTTCCGACAGAAAGAACAGTAACTTCCTGTTCTTCGATTTCGCTTTGAAGGAAACTCGAAAGCTCACTAAAAAGTACTGACAATATTGAGCGAACCGAGTTGAGTCACGACTATTGTAAAGTGACGTGAACAGCAGGCCGGGACCAGTGACGTAACTAACCGAGCTTGGCCCTAGTCCTTTCCAAGATGGCGGAAATGAAAGTCACTTTGCTCGAAGAGAGCGTCTCCTTACGGACAAACAAAATCGAGCACTGGTAAAAATGTGTATTTTCTTAAACTACTACAGTAATTCTTCAATTATGTAAAATATCATTTTTGAAGGTACTTCCCCTTTAACTTTGTAAATGTAATATATTTCTAGATGTAGGGCCCCTTTGGATACCAGCCGTCGAGCTGAAATAAAGTTGTTTAATTCCATTCCACTCCATTATTCAATTTAATACCAAAGCCTCTGGTGGCTCTGTTCGTTTAGAATACCGGTGGAGACATTCGTTATTCGCATGCTCGCCCTGTTTCTGTTCTGTGGTGGTACTAGAGTCTAATCTATAAAAGGGTGTCAACCGAAGTAGATATACGACGGGCAAGGATTCAGTTCTGTGCTGGTATCAGAGTCTAATCTATAAAAGGGTGTCAACCCAAGTAGATATACGACGGGTAAGGATTCAGTTCTGTGCTGGTACCAGAGTCTAATCTATTAAAGGGAGGCTATCCAAGCACACATACGACGGGTAAGGATTCAATTCTGTGCTGGTACCAGAGTCTAATCTATTAAAGAGAGGCTACCCAAGTACACATACGACGGGTAAGGATTCAGTTCTGTGCTGGTACCAGAGTCTAATCTATACGTACGGTGAGGATTCTTCGGATATTGCTGATATAAGCCCACATAGCGATTATTACACGGTAGCGAGGAGATATGGCTTTTATCTTTGCATAACAAGAAAATATATCTCACGATTGAGGCGTCCGAAAATATATATTGGTTAAAGAGCCACGTGCGACCAAGATGCTTTTGGAAGCGTTTCTTATATTGCTTTCGTTTTATCAAACTACAGGCCCATATTGTATTTATTCTAATAAACGCCTGAAGCGTTTATCTGATTCTCCCGTTTTTTCTTTTTTTTGGGGGGGGTCATTGGAGAGAGGCGTTTATTCCTCTCTGCAAAAACTTGTAGTGGGAAGACAACTTACACTTTACATCAATAAAGCATAAAGCGTAAACTAGTTCTCGGCTAAAAAAGTCTACAGGTAGCCCTCTCGAAATTGTTTCTCGAGGAGTAGATTATTAATAAGCGACAATGCAAACTACCTCGAAAGTCCTGCAATACTTTCTATTCCTCATTTTTTCAAAGGGCAGGGGGGGTCCGTTTAGAAAGGGCACGCATTAGAGAGGGGTGTTCATTAGAGACTTGGTATTTATTAGAACAAATACGGTATTCTTATTAAAGGTATTTCGGAATTTACTTCTTGTACAGCTTAGTGAAAAATACCATTTGGTCAGTGAAAAATAAAGGATTTTTTCCAAAATTAGTGGGAACCCTGCTATGTTGAACAATTAGAGTCGATACTTCAAGCATATTTTACCATCCTGAATTTTATTAGTCCCACGACATTCTCTGCCATCTGATTTACAAAAGCATCATGGATGCTTCCAGGCCTTCAGTGGGACAATAGCGTTATTCACACAAAAGAAAACGAATGAGACATTTTTAGCACGTTGGTATTTCACGCATGGCTAAAAGCTTTGATCTAATATATTCAAACTCCATTCAGATTTGTTCAACATGGCGGTCGAGTGGATTATAGTTTGCAGTTTTTGAGCTACGTAAGTCGTTTTCATCGTTCGGTTCAGTTCTTCAGGCTGGCTGTACGGCAGAGTTTGTCCCTTGGTTACGATATCTGCGACCACTCGGCAAGGTAAGACCGTACTTCGTGTTTTCTGTATCGAAACTAGAAGTTTAACTGCCGTTTACGGATGAACACAGTTCACGACACTATTCATAGTCATATCTTGTTGACGAACTTTTAATACATTGCTGATATGGAGCTTAAGAGCTCAATATTTTGCCTTTAAGTTCAGATGAAATAATATCGATTGCATTATTGTTTAGTAATGTTAATATCAGACAAGTTTAGCGCGTTTGAAAATAGACACGAAACAAACTGCATGAGTACAGAACGACTATTACTTGACGAAGTGAGTATCATTTTATGACCACATCAACGAAATGCAGTCGTTTGGCTGTACTCAGTGCAATACAAGTGAATATATTACGGTCATATTCGGTCTTATTCCATGTTGCAAAGAAAACATGCTTTATCTACTTGTTTCTTCTATTGCTGGAGAACTTGTCTGTTCGAGCAGCACATCAGATTCCATTAGATGGATTAACAGATTATTTCTTAAATAAACGACAATAACTTTGGTCAAGGTCGAAATCAGTATGACGGTTAAAAAACTTTACAACTACACACGACAGCATATATATCTTATGTTAATTCTTTTAATCTCAATTCCTGTAATTTTAGATTTATAAAATTATTATTTAATCTATGTAGTACTAGTTTGCGTGTGATATTTTGCGTTCATATATTTTCGGGGGGAAGGACACTTATTATCAGCGGGTCTTTATATCGAAGGTAGTTGCACTGCCTACACAGGGTTACTTTTAAAAGTTTATTGCTCAAATTGTACTGTATTTTATGGAATAAAAACTACCCAGACAAACGAAGTCAACACTATGGTTTCAGAAAATCGTGATAAAGGAGTGAAATTTGACACCGCTGACCGACATTTTATTTCTGACTGTGGGCTCATAAAACACTTTGTAAGCACCCCACATCTCGAGATTTCATCTACAATAAACTATTGCAACAGTAATTTACTCTTAGACTAAAAGTCTAAAAATCTGTCGAAGCCCGGAGCTGAAGCTCTTTTCTTTACCAAGAAATGAGCTGTTCAAAATTCCGAACGTATCTTCACTTTCCGTTTAATTTGGAGGAATTAAACCAACTTGCACCTACCTACTTAAGTGAACTCATCGATCTCTACAAACCTGTCAGACAATAGATCTTCATCATCAGAAAACCTTACTGCACCTCTCTTCAATCTCAACACGTATGGTCCCAGAGCTTTCTCCATTGTTGCGCCAAAACTCTGGAACTCGCTACCGCCCTATCTTAAGCGCATTACTAAACTATTATTATTATTATTATTATTATTAGTAGTAGTAGTAGTAGTAGTAGTAGTAGTAGTAGCAGTAGTAGTAGTAGTAGTAGTAGCAGTAGTAGTAGTAGTAGTAGTAGCAGTACAGTAGCAGTAGTAGTAGTAGTAGTAGTAGTAGTAGCAGTAGTAGCAGTAGCAGTATTAATGATTATTATTGCGATCCTCGCTTAACCGACACCATGTCAAACCAGTGTTGGGCCATTTGTGCATGCAAAGTGTGGTTGGGTGTGGCTAGTGGGAAGGAAAGAATGCTCGCTGAAGCGTATGGAGACCTATGAGGGCCTGGTGCTGTGGTAAGGGGTACCCCAGTTCTGACCTAGCAATGTACTCCTGATGCATGCACAAGTAAAATAATTGCACTAATTAATTGATTAATCAATCGATTGTTTGGCTTGTTTTTTAGCCGTCACCGATCTGATATGGAGGGCGCCGCATCTTGACAAGCCCAGCCAGTACTTAGCACAGCCAGCTGGTGATGAAGCAGTACATAAGGTGAGTTTGCTGTCGGCAGACGTCTGGATGATAGTGTTCTTATTGGTACTACAGTCAACTCCCGCCTTGCGGACACCCCACTATTACGGACACCTCGCTACGACGGACAGAAGCTAAATCGTCAGCTGAAACTATAAAGAAATGTATGGAAACAACTCTCGCTATTGCGGACTCGGTATTATGGAATTGCGGACACTTCACGTGGTCCCAAACTAAAATTTGTATTGTTCTTCTCTCGCTACAACGGACAACTTCGATTTAAATGACATAATTGTTTGCTGTTGGTCATTTTCGTTGGCAGAAATGATAATAAATACAGTAACAAACGTTACAAACTTGTCTTCGAAAAACAGTATTTTTTACTACTTTCGTGGTTTTTCTACGTTTAGTTTTCTTTCTCAGTTCAATCCTTTGCTTGCACTTTCCTGTAGCGGGCTTTGAAGATATTCTCTCTTCGTTATCACGCGAGGGTTTTCGAACACTATCGCTTTTCATGATCGGTTCATCAAGTCTTGCAAGATATCGTTGATCTCCATAAAACTATATTGTATAGTTATGTTATCAAGGTTATTAAAAGAAAATTGAAGTCGTAGTAGAATATAGCAGCATGTATACGATATATGTGATGTTTTACAATAAATGAATTGGATCATTTTTATCTCACCCCGCTATTGTGGACTCTCGCTATTATGGATATCAAATGACGGTCCCCAAGGTGTCCGCTATAACGAGAGTTGACTGTATTATTAATAATTTCTAAATATTATTATTATGTATGGTATGTATAGCCTGCTACTTCGACTGCCGCATGTCAGACACGCAGTGGACTAAGTCCGAATTTGCTTTGCCCGAGTGAGACGTTTCAGTCACGAGCCTCAAAATTCCATACTGATGACGTAATAGTGGTCTCTGGAATCTAAGATATCTTTTCATAAATTAACGCAACAAAATTGTTATTAACCTATAATATTAATTAAAAATTATTGTTATTAAACATACATCAACCTATAATTTTTTATGTATGTATGTATATATGTATGTGTGTGTGTATATATGTATATATGTATGTATGTATGTATGTATGCATGTATGCATGTATGCGTGTATGCGTGTTTGCGTGTATGTATGTGTGTATGTATGTATGTATGTATAAATGTATGTATGTATGTGTGTATATAGGTATGTATGTATGTATGTACGTACGTACGTACGTATGTATGTACGTTTGTATGTATGTATGTGCGTACGTACGTATGTATGTATGTATGTACGCACGCATGTAGCCATGTTCGATTCAAGCTCAAGTATGTACCTATGTGCGCATGTGCGTACGTGCATGTAATTTATCTGGACCGAATTGCAGTCACAAATGGCTATCTGTAATTTAATAATAATAATAATAATAATAATGATAATAATAATTTATATTGTGCAACAATAGACTATAATGTGGTGCGCATTACATACAATAAAACTTATATCACAAATCACCATATTATAAATTGAAAAATTTCAAATTTTAAATTTAAAAATTTAAAATGAATAATATAGTTGCCAGTTTTTCCCCATCAAAGTGTTTCGGAAGTTCGGGGCCTTAAAATCGTATATAAACCAAAGTGACGTGCAAGATGGCGTGTAAGATGGCGCGCACTTGCTTTGATCTCTTGCACGTGTGGACGCAAACCGTTGGCCGATAACAATAATTTTGATAATCAGTGAGCTATTTTCCGGGCTTTATAGGAATTTAAAGTACCAAAGTGACTTTACACCATTGCATTAACAGCAGTAAAAACACTCAACTTCGCTTTGGGCTTTCACTGCTGCTGCTGGTGCAATGGAATGGAATCATTTTGGTACTTTAAAATCCCATAAAGCTCGGAAAACATCGCTTTATTACTTCAAAAACATGACACCTATCTATAATAAACATTAAAAAGCTAGTAATTACAAAAGTAAGTTTTCAGATGGCGCTTAAATAATTCAATATTTTCAACTGCACGCAGGTCTTTGGGTGGTGAAGATCTTTATACTCTGGTGGATAATACACAGTAACCGATTAATAATGAAAATGCCTTCTGATTTACGGAAGGTTTTACGGTTTTACGGTTCCTTTTGGAACCGTACTTTATGAGTTGTAAATAGCCCACTTTCGATATATTAAAATTCAACCTGAAACAATTGACATCAGTACGAAGCTCTGGGAAATAAACAATGGGGTTTGTGGTTTATTCCCCAGAGCCTGGTAGTTGGTGTCTTGTTTCAGACTGAATTTTAATATGATGGGATTGATCAAATAAAAGTTGATATGTTACGTTTTTTGCCGTGATGGTGAAAGGTTTCAGCCGACGTTTTGAGCGCTAGCCCTTCGTCAGAGCAAAAGAGGGAATTTTTGGTTTGCACTCAATCCCCAGAGATTCAAATGACAAAGGGCATGGCGGCCATGTTGGTGTACAGAACAAAAGAAAGTAATTACAACTCTATTGTTATGGTGCACCAACATGGCGGTTATGACGTCACATGCAAACCAAGAATTGTGGGCGAAGTTGGGGTCTATTTTGGGTTTGGATAATATATGCGGATCGAAACTGAAGTTGCGCCATTGGTTCGAATTATCGAAATGTGATTGGCTAAGAAAAATCTGTCGATGTGATTACGCAAATGAGAAGCGTTCATTAATTCCAGTAGGTGCTAGCGTGCCAAGAACAAACCTCATTTTCAAACTTGGCACGCTGCCACCTAATGGAATTAATGAACGCTTCTCATTTGCGTAATTACATTGACAGATTTTTCTTAGCTAATCGCATTTCGATAATTCGAACCAATGGCGCAACTTCAATTTCGATCTGCATATATTATCCAAACCCAATATAAACCCCTACTTCGTCCACAATTCCCTCTTTTGCTCTGACGAAGGGCAAGCGCTCGAAACGTCAGCGGAAACCTTCACTGTCACGGCGAAAAACATAACACATCAACTTTTAGTTGATCAATCCCATCATTTCGCCAACTCGCCGACGTAAAAAACCTAGTTTCTTTTAAAAAAAACTAGTCTACCGGAATTTTAATATATCGAAAGTGGGCTATTGAATCCACTATGTTATCCATAAGGCTTAAATAATAATAATCAAAGATATTTTTGCTTTTGACAGACCCTTTAAGCAGGAACGAGTGCGAACGAAGAAAAGAGATGGAAGGTGTTTCGCCGCAGGCCAAAATAGACGATAGAAAATTCAAGTAAGTTGGTCTCAGTTTGCCAATCAATGGAACAATGAGTTATTAATATCTAAATATTATAAATATACTATTTTAGGAATTCACACAATACTGATTTCAGATCAACCCACATGTAGATTGGTACGCCCAGCCACAATTTGAAGATAAACAAGTTATACAGCGAGCACATTCGAGGGACCGACCATTGGATTG
>JANVCK010133760.1:0-11336 GCA_026546655.1 Epizoanthus illoricatus
AACACGGCTAATAAGAACAAAATAAGAACATTTTGAGCCTGAAATTGTCCAAAAAATAAGAACACTGAGCCTGAACACATTTTTACTGGTTCTTATTAAAAAAAAAAGTGTACTACTTGGCTAGTAGTATATATTATTTTACATTTGATGTATATTTTAATTTCATTAACGTTTGCTTTCTTTCTAGTAATACCATGTACAGAAATGACAGTCGCTAAATAAATTGCTGCTGCTACTTCTGTTGTTGTTGTTGTTGCTCAGTGTTGTTGTTGTTGTTGTTGTTGTTGTTGTTATACTAAACTCTATCTAATTAGGCTAATGATTATAACTTTAAATACACCGAATGAGGTTTTTGCCTTTTTCAAAGTCGAGATCCTCCTTCGAGGTGTTTATTTCAGTGTGGTGTCTGTGGGTCTGTGACTACTTGTTATTTATTTTTTCTAAAACTGATTTCTTAGTTCTTTTACTAAACTTGGCAGTAAAGACTCTACTGATTTTTGTCACGACTTGTACAAGTTCTAGCGAATCTAGACTCGATTTTTAAATATCAGCCTTTTATCAGTCACAGAGGCTGGAGACCCTAGCCCACGGAATATCATATACATAAGATAGTCGTAAAGAGATCATAAATCATAATGTTTTTCTTTCATCCATGATACACGTGCGTCCGGTAGGACAACAAACACACAAACAGAAATACTACATGAATTTTGTCAAAATATCGCTGGCTAGGCTGTTTTGGTACCGCCATAATTTTCAACAATTCATATCATGTCTCATTGTCTGCGTACTCGAGAGCTCTTGCGTGACGTTTATGCTCATGGCCGTAGGCCACACAAAGTGCGCGGCATGTCATACGTCATGTCATGTCATTACTCAAGATAATCCGGTCGCGTTTTATTTTTAGAAGCAGCCAAATTGAGCGACGAGATCGAATAAAATGTTTTAAAAACGTTTGGATTTTAGGGTTTTCCCCATCGGAAGTTACGATGCTGCTTCTAAACAACGCCGAATCTCTATCGACTTATGGAATGATAATATCGTCTAGCGCCGGATAATCGACATAGTCTTTCGTAGAATGTTCGGGAGGAGTGTAAAATTCTTTCTGATGTAACTACAACGTCATGAAATCTGCGGCTTCCGGAAGTCAAATGCGGGGGTGAAAGAGAAAAAACGTGTTTATCTGTAGCAGATTAATTTGTTGGCTTCTGGTGTGTACTTTTAACGACTACTTGGCTATGCGTGGGCTTTTTCCCCTCAAGAAAAGGTTCCTTATACTTTCCTTGGTGATAGTCCTGTTGCTATAAACTGAAGGACCTGGATTGTCCGGACGGAAGAGGAAAGGCTTTAGACTATTTTAGAGAGCTCAGTCCTACACTAAAATGCGTTTAATGTTTATACGATTCCAGGCAAATTTAATCCTAATTACTAAGTTAGTAACGCAAGATAAATTATAACTCTGCTTTAAATTAACTCCAAACAATGTTTTAATTTGAATGGTCACAATAAATGTTTATAGTGAAAAAGTCAGTTATGTGTTCAGAAGTTGTGATATCTCATGCAGTGAGTCAATCTCAATAATTGAATGAAACAATATGAACATCAGAATTCAAAACTGTTATGTACGTAATTGCTTATTAGATTATAGTGGGTGTTTTTGAAAATATCTTTAATTTTATATTTACTATTACAACTAGTCACTTCAACTTTAATCTTCTAAATACATATAAAACTGGAACAAAGCAAATCAGGAAATACTCTTCTCGTTAATGACAGTTAATTAGGTTTGCAATTGCGAACTTCTCTCGAAACAATTCTTGAACACTTGTTAGCCAGCCATTTCCTGTTTTTGTTTCACTACCTGTCATCAGAAGACCTGCGGGATTAAGGTGTTAAGGTAACTGAACTGGGCATGGGCTGGAGTGCCAATGCCGTGACGTAATTGATGTAAAGTTATGCTATTCTCACTCACGGGCACCAAAAACTGTCCTGGTTTATCGTGCATTATTGACATTTATTTTTACAGTAACTAAAGCCACTACGAGGAAATATCTCAGGGATACAAAATGCTTGGGTGGTCTTTATATCTAAACGTCTGGAAATACTAACAGACTGGGACTTCCTCCTACGAACAATACCAGTTGCAATGTTTTTTTTAAAAAAATCAGGAGAACAAACATGTAGGCGTCGCTATTGTTTGGATTCCAAACATTTTTCAGTTTACGCATAAAAAGTTGTTGCGGAGTCGATCTTTCAGAACAACAAGTTGTACTCGGATCAGAACAAACAGCGTGATCTTAAAATTGGCTGGAAAACTGACCTCTTACTACTTCTTAACCTAAAGGTAAGTTACGAACTAGCCCTGTTTTAACTCTTTTTAAGAGTTTGGCAAAAATTGCAGGATTTCGGTATATTGTTTGGTATATATGCTTTAAAATTGTTAATCATTACGAAACCATCTGATAGTGATCGGCTAGGTTCCTCGCTTAGTATTCATTCCAAAGCCTGAACAACATTACTGATCATTGGTATCGAGCAGCGTTTGTATATAATAAAACAATTGAGGGTGCAAATATGTATATCATATTATGTGACAAATGTGTGGTAATTGTTTTCAACTATGAAAAACAAGTCAATGTTCCCACCAAAAAGAATGATTGCTTTTCATCAGGACCTCATTTTACTTCGCAAAGTTCTTGACAAGTATGATTAACTAGTGTTAAATAAGTATTTACCATATAAACGTCTTTGACTAGTTTAAGAAACTGATACAAAACAGTCTGGTGAAATGAACAGTCTGGTGAAACAAACGGTCTAGTAAAATGTTTCCCGATCCCCTTCCACATCTTGGTAGTGTGGAATCTAAACACTAATTTTTGAGAATTAAATAGATTGATATCTACCTCCTTCTTCAATACTCTACGGAGTGATAATCTCTAAATATTGAGTCATGTTTAGTTCATCATATCGATCAAGAACAACAGCACCAACTGACGACTACTAAACGATGTTATTATAAAATAACAATAATTAATTAATAGTACTTTAATATGAAACACCGAAGCAGATTCGAAATATGAAGCAGGGCAGTTTTCTATACCGAGATTTGTTTCGAAGTGGTAAAAAACTAAAAAGCCCTGGCAACTAAAACAGACTGGGAGAAAATGTTAGTGAAAGCGTGACTTCCAGCGGAAAGATGGATAAAGTTTTTCGTCAAGTAAGGCGTGGAGCAAAGCAATGCATAGATTCATACACCTCCACGTGGCAGCGGATTAACCTCAGCGGAGAAGGCGATTCCTATCCGAACGGTTTACGGAGTTTAAAGGTTATCTCCGATGGTTTCCGACGGACGACGGGAGTAGATCCCTTCAATCGCCCCTCTTCGCGCAATTCCGGAAAGTGATCATAATACCAACTCACGTACATTTCTTGAGCACAGCATGCAGTTGGCCGTGAGTTAATGTTAACATACTAAAAACAGGTGGACTGAATTTAAAAGCTGACCGAAATAACAGTTCACATTACTTGCTAATACTATTACTATTAATTATATTTCGGTGTTTCCTAGTTCAGAAATTGACAGCACTTCGAAAGCATGACAGCGCCTCTACACTGGCCACTGGTCAGTACAGGTCAGTGGGTCCCCGTCCAAGCGAATGGGATTTAAAATGTTAACACTATTAACAACATTAAAATACCAAAGACGTATTATATTGTTAAATAGATTCCTTTCAGAGACAACACATCAGTGTGTGTTTTAGACAAAATAAATTAAAGTTAAGTTTTAGTTAGGTCTGATTGAAAAAAGTTTAATATTGTGATATCTATTCAAATCAAACCTTTGAAACAAGTAGTAGTTCAAGTACAACTAATTTGCATAAATTTGAACATCTTGAACAGCTACTGACAGTCATTGACTATCCATTTAGTTTGTGGAACAATCAATAGTTAAGAGAGCCCATGAACTGATTTCATGCAACACCAAAACACATTCTATGCATCATATATTATAAATGCCTGTTGGTTGCTCCACCCTAGAGGTCAACCTCGGGTCTTGCGTCTAATAATAACTCTGAAAAACAAAACGAAGCCAGCCAAAAGTAACAACAAATTTTTATTCGGCTGAACTGATTAGGGTGTGTGGGAGGGTGTAAACTCGCACTTTCAAATGCTTGGAATTCTTTTCTAAGGTTCTAAAACCAAAACACTGTGTAAACGGCAAAACTACTACAATTTCAGTACAACAAACCAACGAAGATGCCGAATCTGTTGTACTTGTAGACCTGGATAAGTAATTATAAATAACTTCAAAGAAACTTCAAATAACGCGGCAGACAGCAGATGGAGCCTGGTTGAAACAAAATAAAATTTAAAATGCACTTAAAATGCATTATCTCGGTTTGAAATACGGGCTCTAAAAGAAAAAAAATAAATGCATGAGTACAAATGTGCGTTGGGACGCTAATTCAGAAAATCATGATTCTGAAACTGAAATCAACCGCGACTTAAAACTTTCACCGTTGATTGTGCACTCTGTTAATGCATAGTTAGTAGGGGTTAATGTTAACAAAACACACACCAGAGGTTAGAAACTATGAGGGTTTCTATCAGGAGTTTCCAGTTTTCTCTTGTGCAACAAAAACGTGTTCTGATTAAATCACATACGTAATATCATAAATAATCATTCAGTGTGCTTTGTGTTACTTCTATCCTGGAAGTACAGCTAGGAGTATAAAGGTACCTTCCTTGCAATCAGCAAGAGGTCAGAGTTGAGGAATCTGGCGTCATGTGAAAGTGAAAGATTGGTTCCACAAGGGCAGTTCTTTAAGAATCACTGCACGTGCTTATTACTGTTTACTATACATAAACTCAGTCAGCTTTGGGGGGGGGCTTTCTACACGAGGTCTACAATAACGACATAATGCACTAATGAATGAAGCAGTTTTTTAAAACTGGTGTGAGGAGAGTAAACTTTTCTCAAAACACGAGTCACGGTAATTTCGCTGTTATTTTGGCTGTAGGGACTGTGAAACTAAACCGCTTTGAGTGGACAATTTCAATAGATCTCCTCAGACTTCAGTACTGATGCCAATGATTTGATACCATGTCACATGTAGACAAACTTTACAAAACAGAGAGTTGTGTTGTTAGATTCTGGAAAAGGTATTACATAGCTGCTTTCTAATTCATTGAAAAAGAAGGAAAGCTTAAAATTTGGAACATGCTGCATGTATAGTACAGATATAGAAATACAAATGCAGCATTAAGCCATTATATTCTTTAAACATATTTTTGATAATCAGATTTTTTAAATACCCTTATACTGTACTACATGTATTGACAATGAGCCATAGAATTTGGATAATCTTTGGATAACCTTTGGATTAACTTCATTGTATTCATGAGTGGGAAAATTTGTCTCATACCTAGCTAACAGAACTTCGAAAACTAGTGATTAACGAAGCGCACCTGGTCCACGCTGAACAACAGAGCTGACTAAAACCCTAAGATGTATTTTAATAATATACTAAAAGTTATGTAAAGATCATGTAATTCATTTTCTTGATTGCTTTTCTATCAGAGCAAGAATCTGTTGGTTTCAAAAACTTTGGTTTGGAGGGTAAGGCTTCCTGTTTATGAAACGTGCAGAATGAAATATTCTGGTGGTTATTTCCCCGTAATGCAAATTATCGACTTTGTTATATTTAATCGAACCTTTTGAATATAATGTCTTCAAACACAAATTAATAGACAACCAATATTAGCCGGTATATATAGTAGAGCCAGAGGCACTTGATCTAGTTTAGGTAACGTAACGACGTCCCACTCAAAGTATAGTAAACGTAAGAAAATTAATCGACGTCAGTTACTCCGTAAGTTAGTATATAGTCACTTTATAGTTTGGTCAATTTCCGTGATCACCAGATCATTATCAAATATGTATTGTCTGTTGATCGACTATTGTAGTGGTATGCAAATTTACAGAAAGTGTTCCCGCTGTTTTGTAAGCCCTTGACACCAAATCATAATTTCTCAAAAGTATTTGACTTCTTCATGACAGCAAATTAACCACACCTGATCAATAATATTTATAGAGTTATCTGGGGTGAACCCTCTTATTTCTTCGCGTAACAGGTTGTCTTCCGGTGTTTAATTTGCCGACAGACCGGAAGTGTGTGCTGGAAGTGTTGCATGCAAAACGGAAGCTTGCAGCTGATTGGTTAGCAGATAATAGGCGTGCCTAATCAGCTGTCATTCATTCAGTTTAGCTAAGTGATCGATACAAGGTACTTATCAGGACTTATTCATTTCTCGCTCTCCTGTCTGAATTGCAGACTGAAGTACAGCGTGTTTGAAAGCTGCGATCGTGCTACCTGAGTGATCTGCTGAGCGAAATGGAATTTGGAGGTTGTGACTGCCGAAGATTCAATTCAAGACAAAAGACGTTCATTGGAATCGCTGTTTACCTCGTGATTTTGCTTGGTAGGTTGGTGAGCTTGCATGTCGTAATTTTGAAAGAAATTGTGTCTGACCGACCGTGCTCAGAAGACTTGAAGCACCCTTTTGGATTTCATTTCATCAATCCATGTGTGGTAGTTTTTCCTACATATAGCATTAGCTTCCTATGAGAAATTGACCTTTGGCAAAGCTTCAGCTGTAATGTTTTTATACAATAGAGTCGCTGCTACAAACTACAACGTTATAAAATTTTGTTTCACGATTCTTACAGTTCACGAGTTGTTTACATAACGCCATTTACTAACAATCAGATTTCACTTTCACTTTTGCTAAGTTATCTCGGATTTTCAGTAAAGATTAATACACTACAGATCACGTTGAGGAAATGTTAAGCCTGTATTATTTTACTTTGTCCCTTGAAAATTCACTTACAGCTTCCGCCGATTGCAGCTGCCGGTTCCAAAGAGCTGTGTGGCGGTTTCTTGTATCGTGATGTGATTTATAAACGTGCTGATTTCATCTCGCCTGAAATTAAACAGTATAGTAGATTTCATGGTCTTTACAATTTTCAAACACACAATATTCTGTTAATATTTGTAGTTCTTGCACCTTTGTTGTATATTGCAAATGGTAATTAGTTATTGATGTTGCTTGTTTCACCTGTGAATGGAGTGAAGGCAAAAGGAACAATGTGATCGCATACCGTGAACCTGCCGAAGACAATTTGCCCGAGAAACGCTTAACACGTTCTTAGAATGTTGTTGAATTGTAACGGTGTCGCAAACTCGAAGGACTTCATTCGCAGTTACCTAGCACTGCAAAGCGATGAGAATTTTGTGATATTTTAATTTGATTTTACCCCTATTTATTTTATAGCTTTAAAATTATTTTGGTCTACGGGATTCGGGGAATTCGGAAATTGCATGTAGGGTTTCGAAAACATATCATGCGGACAAGTATTTGTGACAAACTTCTTGGCGAGGTAAAATTCTTCCTGAAACTGTGAATTCGATTTTATAATTTGTGTGGTAACGTGTTTCGTAATTTTACTGCCAAGTTTTTGCTTTCTTTAGTTACTGTACATATAGATTATATATCGATATATATAGCAGTTGTCTGATAACTTACTTTATTAATATTGCGGTCAGATAAAATAATCACACAACCAAACAAACTTACATACATAAAATTCCTGCGTCATTTAAATACTATATTCTTTTGCCTTTTTAAAATAAGCTTGCTGGCTTAAAATACGTATCCATGAGCAACATTTGACAAGGGAACTGTGAAGAAGTTTGCTTCTAGAAGTTAAACTTTAGCCTGAAGCAGAAAGTTTTAAAAGCCATCGCCAATAGTTCATTTTTCATTTATCTATAGCCACGTTGACATTTTTAAAATTGCCTGGTAGTTACAAGTTCCTTATCAGATTTGCCCCAGAATATTATTATTATAAATAGAATTGTTGATTCCAACTATTTGCTCATGTGTTTTTTTAGTTTGAAACATATTTTGATTCTGCATTTAGTGGCAGTGAATCTATTCAATTCACAATTTCATGGCGGAGTCGGTTCGAGTCACTGTCAGTTTGATGAAATGCAGGTTCATGAGCATAGTCGTTTTACGTCATTACACTCTGGTATGTTCTATTTTGAGTGCTGGTATTTCCGAAATAAAACTTAATTAGCCGAAAATAAATAATGCATGTGCTACTACCGATAGATCTTTACAATAGTCTTGTTCTTGGTGTTGTTTGTTGCACGGAAATATTTTAAATGGCTGAGAAATTGTTTGTTGAAAATGAAGAAATATCACTTACCGTAATGATGCGACGCCGGCGCCCGACGCTAGCGCCCGACCTAAAGTAAAAGAGGATTGAAGGAGAAAATCAAATATCTATGATCCTGGAAAAACAATTTATTACACAAAAACTACGGTAAGATTTCCTGCTAGTTTCTAATCGGTATCTAGTGTAAAGTCGATGTAACAGTTTATTTGATCTCACCGAGAAGTTCCTCAACTCTCAAGGCAACTCTGGACATACCTATGGCTATAGAACTAATTTTCTGCGTCGGCAAATAGGCCAAATACTGAAATAGAGTTCAAATATTGTGATTGGTCAACTAACGGTTGATATGATATGTTTTTATCGTGAGCACTTTAGTTTGCTCTGATGAAAGGCTATCACTTGACACGTCAGGTAAAAGGGTGCACCTTCGGCCTCATGGCTAAAAACATACCCAGCAGGTCTCGTTCCCGGGGTCTTGGAAACGAAATTGAAATATATATACCATGTTGATCGATCCGTCGGGGGAGGGGCATTTAAATTTAAAACAACACATTCAACTTGGAGCTCCGGAGGTACACTTATTCAAATGAGGGCGCTGATTCGAGTAGCAAACAAAAAATGTTTTTAAAACTTTTGTTATTGCAGAAAAGAAACAAAGCTTAACCAAGAAAAATAAAGTGTTAGCAATTAGTTTTGATTTTATGATAACTTTTTTGTAATTTCTACCATTACCTATTTTAAATTAAAAACAGTGGAAGAGAAAATGGAAAAAGGAAAATGATAAAATAAAGTAATAATTATAGTTGTGTAATAATTGGTGCTGCATGTTAAATGGACACCCTACCCCCATCCCACTCATACCCACTCTCACCCTCCTCGGCCACAATGCCTGAAACAATAAATCATAAACCCAGTCAGGGGTGTTATCTGATAGTTGGGGCCCTCCTAGGAAGGTTACCCTGGCCTATTAATTGCGTTTTACCATTCTGTTTACATGCATGCTAGGGGTACCCTAGCACTAGGGTCACCCCATCAGCTTGCTAGGGCACCCCCAGTCTAGTAGGGCTGTGTTTTTGTTTGTTTAGTGCATGTAAATGGTCAAGCAAGGGTTGAGCCTACTAGTAGAGCTGTCTTTCGACAGGTCAAATTAGACTGTGCATTGTATATTCACGACTGCAGGTTGTAATAATATGTGATGTGGTCTGTCTGCCTGTTTGGCTCTCCCAGTAACCCTCCTTGCAGGGCTGCATGTAAAGAGGGGCTATCTTGTGGCCCATCTGCTGGGTTGCCCCTTCTAGGAGTGTGCCCCTATTTCCATGTAAACAGGCCCTTAAAGATCTACATTATTGCTCTCATCATCATCATCTCCTCACCGTGTCAATCATTATTCACTCAGGTTCTGCAAGAGCTGCCAAGGTGACACTAGAAGAAGCAAGATGCCATCCCCGGCCTACAGTTGTGGCACTGTCTAAAGATCATGAACACCATCCATACTTTGTGATTCTAAACAGATGCAGTGGCACTTGTGGATCATACAATCCATTTGTCAAAGCATGTCATGCAAAAAACTCAGTTGCACTTGAAGTTAATGTTAGAGATGCTGCAGGAGGAACGACAACAAAGACAGTTTATAATCACACGGAATGTGACTGTCGGTGTTTGAGCAATCCTGGAGCATGTGATTATGCCATTCAAGGACAGCACTTTAATTATCATAAGTGCACCTGTGCATTTGGGGGAAGATCTAATAATGGACCACAAGTTAGCCAAACTGGTAACAGGAAAGGTAAATTAATTGGGAAGGCCTGGGAAATAAGGGCATAAATATGACTGGTTAAAGAAGGGAGCTACCTGTAGATGTTCAGGAAATTATTTGGTTGCATGGTCTAGGTCACATTTAAAAATTAATTAAATTATTTTTGTAAATAATCACTTTTTTAACATTGCACTACTGGTAATTAGTTTGTATTCTGCACCATATTTTATTTATGGACTTGCTGAACAAGGGAGCCAGGCCCAGAAGGAATCAAGAGTCCTATATTGCCTGAGCTCCTGCTGCCTCCCATCTGCAGCAAATGTCATAAATAAATAAATAGATAAAAAAGGAGCCTTGGGGTACTGACCATTGCAAAATCCAATTCAAACATTTTGCTTTAAGCCCAAATCTCTGTAAAATGCAAGATTTATTCATTCCTGACCAATCTTAATATCTATTTATTTATTACAACATTCATCCCAATGGTTATTGGTAACACAATGGGACATGAAGTCCTTTTACAGGTGGAGTACACATGAACCCTTCCCACTGAGAAAAGTAACCCCCAAAAGCCATAACATAGAAATAAATACATACATAGAAGTAAAAAACTGAAGTACAAAATCATGCATTTCAAGAGGAACCCTAAGTATGACTACCCATAAATAATAATAATAATAATAATAATAATAATAATAATAATAATAATAATAGTAATAACAATAATCTATTTCTTGAATTACATTTTAATTAAAAAAAAGAAAAAGTCTTTCAAATAGGACTATTACACATCCTGGACTTTTCTGGTCCAGTATACATGTATATATGACTTTTCCAGGTGAAATTTCAATTAACAAAATTTCACAATTGTAGTTTACATAATTTTAAAGTAGTCCCTCTTGAAAACATTTGAAATGAATGGTCCATGTTATTGGTTTTTATTTACTGGTTCCAGTTATGCACTAGTCAATTGAAATCCCGGACCCCCGACCCCCGGGAAATGCCGGGAAAGTAACAGGGCATAGCCGTGGGAAAAATCCCTTTTAACAAGATCTTTTCCCGGTGGAGCCGGGAAAGTAATCAGTTTTAATTGCGAACAGTAGCAAACAGACCGGGGCCAGATCCGGGGAAGTAACACTGACTTAACATCAAGAAGACTGGGTTCCAGTGTTGCAGTCGCGCTGTAATTGAGGCCGGGATACCATGTTTTGAGAACGATTTGCGAAGCTAAGTTCATCTGTTTCATATCATCGTTTTCACTTATCCATCATTTCTTTTTCTCCAGTTTATTTCTTTCCCTTCTGTATGATACATATTAATCTTATCACCTTTTGT
>JANVCK010133871.1:0-11335 GCA_026546655.1 Epizoanthus illoricatus
CATTAAAGGTAGTGAATCCTCTCTTCCCATCCCCCATTAAAGGTAGTGAATCCTCTCTTCCCATCCCCCACTAAAGGTAGTGAATCCTGTCTTCCCATCCCCCACTAAAGGTAGTGAATCCTCTCTTCCCATCCTCCATTAAAGGTAGTGAATCCTCTCTTCCCATCCCCCATTAAAGGTAGTGAATCCTCTCTTCCCATCCCCAATTAGAGGTATCAAATGGTACCAAAAATGTTGTGGATCTTGGAAAAATTTGGTCAGGTCTCAAATTATCTCTGAATTTTTGTAAACAAGTCTCAAATTTTTATTTTTTATGTAGTGCTCAAGTCTTGGGCTCATGTACTGAAACACATGTATCTGCGTCTCAGCAAGTCTTGGATTTTACTACTTGATACCCCTCCCATTCCCCGTCCTTCCCACTCCTTCTCCATCACTTTCCCTAATTTGCCTTCTGCTTTACATACCCTACTCTATCTACTCTGCTTGTTCTTGTTTGCATTTCCCTTTTTCTGTTCTTCAATTTCCTGGGTTTTTTCATGCAGGTTCTTGTGGATAAATAAGTTTTAGAGTTGGTATTTGAAATACTACAAGTCCTTTTCTCTTTATAAGGCCAGGGGAATGAAGATTTTAGATTACCATCCACCACCCGCATCAGTTCCAAGTCCCCTCATGAAAAGTTTCATTATTTATGCAAATTTCATTATTTACCTCTAAAATTAAACAGTAAGCCCAAGCTGCTCAAAACAAATAAGAAAGTCACTTTGCAGCACAAGACAATGTGAAAATTCTCACCATTTGTTAGTTTATCTTGACTGTTTTGATCAGCTTTTGCTGGATAGTGATAATTTGTGCGAAAGAAGGACTTGGCCGAGCTGAACCAAGCCTACGTGTTCGAGAAGATTTAATGACTGTTGCAAAAATAAAGGATGACAGTAACACAGTGGTTGTTCCTTGTCGACTAGGCCAATGAGACCTCAGAAAGTGCCCTGGGTTGCTAAAATCTCCGTCTCCTTTGTTTTATATTGGTTTTGGAAAAGTAATGAATAATGAAAAAAGCCGCACCACTTTTCAAAAAATCTTGGACAGCAATCTAAAACCTTTAAATTCCCATGGTCAAAGTGTGGTTACACTATTTATAGATCTGTTTACAGTAACATTTTAAAAAGTTTTGAAATTATATATCTGACCTGTAATAAAAAATTTAATGTTTGAATTACTGAATTTTTGGCAGTCCTCTTAAAATTATGTTGAAATGGCCACTGACTGCCCAAATAGCATACATGTACAGTAACATCTTACTTCTTTCTGGTGTCCAGGTATGTCAAGCCATTTTGACTGTTGGTACAAGTTTGTCACGCCAGGAGCACAGCAGGTCCCCATTAATGTACACATGGCATGATAAGCACTATGTGGGTGCTGCACATGGGATTGTTGGCATTATGTATATGCTTCTTCAGGTTGGTAGAAGAACAAGAATACGGAAGGGTTCTAATTCTTCCATGAGTGATTATTTAGGGTGGTAAAGGGTTTACTTAATTCTGTGAAAAGTGACATGACCTATTTTTGCCACAAACCATGATTTAAGTAATTCTCGTAAAACTTGATTTCCTTTTTTTATTTTGCATGAAATGTGATGCCTCGTTTTGCCTCACGGTGAAAAAACAATGTGACGCGATGTTGAATATGGTGTCAATGTACCCATAACCCCACGCAGGCGATAACTCTTTCCCAGACCCGACCGAGCAGATCTGGACAAACAAACAGATAGAAGGACACAAACGCTCAATAGGAACATGATTAGGAGTTGCTGCCTTATGGCAGCAATAATATATCATATGTTCTCAGTAATTATTAGGAAGTGCAAGCTCCCATCATACATTGAGGACTCCTGGCATGGATCCAGGATATGGTGAGAAGGGGCTAAATTCTTGGTGAGAGGGGGTTCAATTCTAGCGTTTCTAAGGGGTTTGGGGGTATGCTCCCCCAAAAAATTTTGCAAATTAAGGTTCTTAGAAACATGTTTTCAAACTGTCAGGGGGGTTCCACCGAGCCACCTGAATCCCCCTGGATCTGCCCTTGGACTCAGGGGAACTGGTATTGCACTTTCCCTGTTATCTATTGCATGTTTCGAAAGTCAAACTTTTTCAACTTGCTGTATACAGTTCAACAGTTTTCTATTACAATATATATACTGGTAGTTACATAAGCGAAAGTGGAGGATGCAGGAATAAACAAACCATAAAGTTCCTATAGATCCTAATAAAAAATAGATAGGAAGCCAAAGTGACAGATGGATGTGATCTTAGTGATGTGAACTAGTGATGTCCACTGGGAATCATAAGCAAGACAACAATTTATTCACTTCCCAGTTAAATAATAATATCAGCTGCCATGAACATGTGCTTCCACTTCTGTCTCAGCTCCCATCTCCGTCACTTGTGTAAACCAGGTCTATTTATTCAATCATTCCCTCAGTGCCTGCCTTACCCAGTCACTGCTGAGAAATTCATTCTCAGTGTTGTTTCTACTAGGCTTCTTCAGCACCCTCGGTGTTCTCAGAGCTCAAATCTGTCCAAGGCTGTGTGGACTACATTCTATCACAGCAGTTCTCCTCAGGGAACTATCCGTCATCCCTTGAGAGTGGTTCGGACAGACTTATCCACTGGTGTCATGGTGCCCCTGGAGCCATTCATCTTATGGCCAAAGCATACAGGGTAACTAATCCTTTTAGTTCTATGTGCAGGTAACTCAAGAAGTTGGAACTAGTTTTAAATTCTATTGCAGTTCTGTTCACATGCAGTGACAGCAAGACATAGTACATTTATTTAATTGTCTCTTGAAAGAACTCTTTGTTTTGTGCCAAGTATCTGCTACACGCAACACTGGGAGACGTTTTAACTTTGTCTGCTAGTCAAATCATCCTTAATTCCTAATTAAGATGCCTAATTACAACATGTTCATGTGTTGAGTGTAAACTTATGCTTCAATGAAAACAACTGTATTAGTATTTTACCCAGTAATAAGTAGCTGGTAGCATTAGTTTATAGAGCCACATAGTAGATAGATATTTTTTGTTTAGGGTTCATACACCTGGAATTCCTGGAATATCCTGGATTTTTATTTCCTTCCTGGAAACTCCTGGTATATCCTGGAATTCTATGCAGACTCCTGGAAAATCAAGTAGCTACAGACTGCATGAAAATCTTTTTTCTTTCTTTCAAAAAGAAAATTGGAGGGAAATTTATTTTTGTATACCTGCTCTTTACTTCAAGATACTCCTGGAAAACTGTTAGTTATTGTTACCATTTCTAGTTACATGTACAGGGGCAGATTTAGAAGGGGCTGAGGGGCAACCCCTCCCCTATTTGCTGTTATTTTTCTTAGAAACATGAAGCTGGACCCCGGAAATTGAAAATTGATCGAGATGGCGGGTTATTGAAATAAGCGAGTTCAAGATAAACCACAGTAAGTTGCTGATAAACAGTGGGCCAAATTGAAGAGAAACAGGTTTCTGTTCGAGATAACACAAGAACCGAAATAAGGGGACTACTGTATTCATACAATATTCTTGCAATATGTTTGTTAATGTGTGCTGGTGTTTATGAATTCAATTCCCTTAGGTATTCAAAGATGCCAAATACTTGAATGCAGCCGAGAGGTGTGGTGAGGTTATTTGGCAGAGGGGACTGTTGAAGAAGGGTTATGGGCTCTGCCATGGGGTTGCGGGAAATGCCTATGCCTTTCTGTGCTTGTACAAACTGACAAATCATCCCAAGTATCTTTACCGTGCAGTCAAGGTTGGTGCTGAGACTGGTCTGAAGTGTATTATTACAAAATCTGTTGTGATTATCGTAAATAATCCAATGAACGCATACTTTCCAATAAATGTCTCTAAGCGAGGAGGACACAACTTTGGACTTCAACGAGGACCTGAGATTTACTGGTTTAGATTGTGGGTTGTATGGAGTACCCCTACCCCCCCTGTGTTGGGACAAGTTGTTTTGTTAAAGTTCTAGAGTTGGGGTGCATGTAACAAAACTTTTATTGCAGAAATGCGCTCAACAGAGTAAACTGAACCAGACATTACCTTTGTTGTAGGATATTACCATTTAGTTTGGAAGACATTTAGTGACAAAATATTGAAATTTTCTCCAGACATGGTGGATTGCGTGGACCCCCATCCCACCCCCCTAAATGCGGGCCCTTGTAGGAATCATAAGTTTTGATCTCTTCCCCAACTGAATAAATGCCCCCCACAAAAAAAACAGGTATGTAGTAATGAAGTGCCCCTCTGTAATAAAGCCCCCCCCCCATCTCCACACACACACACACATATATACACGCAAAAAACCTAGGTGTTTTGTAATGAAGTGCCCCTCTGTAATAAAGCCCCCCCCCCCTCCTCCACACACACACACACACACACATATACATGCAAAAAAACAGGTGTTTTGTAATAACACACAATGAAAACAAGGCTGGAACAGAATAACTGAAATCGTAACTTTCTCTGTTGGTTCCAGACTGAACCTTTCAAACATAAACATATTTTACAAGATGGTGATTTCAGTCAGGAATTACAGTGACATTAATATTTGTAAAGGGGACATTGCCAAGACTGGTTTCATCATGTTGTCATAATAAGTATGGCCAGAATTCACTTGAATCTGGATTAAATACTTTAAAATGCAAGGAACATTGATAGAAGTGATGAAAGAAAATAAATTAGAATAATAAGTCGTAGCAAACAGCCCAAATCACAGATATATCCTAAAACTGCAGGCAATCTTGATTTCTGAACACCATGTACTGAAATCAAGTTTGATGATTTGTAATCCACTTCCAACTGTACCATCCAGCACGTTAGTTCCAAACCACTTGTTATGTTATGCTTTCTACAATATTTTCACCGAACTGAGTTGTTTATTTGATAAGATTTGCCCATATTTCACACAAATGAGGTGATGTGTTACTTGTGTTTTAGCCTAACACTGCCCCTTCAGTAAGATTTGTGTGTCAGATTAAATGTATGACATTTAAACTTAGGAAAGTTGAAGAACAGTTTTGTTTGCTATTTTATGGAGTAATTGAATAAACTCCATTCTCTGGACAACACCCAGTATCGAATAAATGCCTCCCTAAAGCGGAAAAAGAATACTAACACCCTGGGTGTTTATTGGATCAGTTTTGACCGTACTAAGGCAAAGTGTTTTCTTTCTTAAGTTTGCAGAGTGGTGTTTTGACTATGGTAAGCACAACTGCCGAACGCCTGATCACCCGTTCTCCCTGTTTGAAGGTACAGAAAGTTCAGTCAAGTTGTATAAAGTGCTTGATGATTAAACGGAAGAGGGGAAGTGGTTTGGGAGTCGAACCAAGTTTCCCCTAGTTGTGCATGGCCCTGTGTATACAGTTGATAAGTTTTTGTTTAATTAGTTCAGGATATTTGAAGGATTGAACAGACACCATCAATATCACTGATATTTTAAGTCTTTTAGGCCAGGGTTCACACCAGTATCAGACAAAGGAAAGTCAAAATTAATACCATCAGGTCGTTGAAAAATTATGTAATTTCCGAATATTTTCGTAAATTGTAAAATTTAATTTTGATACCAGAGTCTTTGAGATCAGTTAATTTTTCTAATTTCAATCAAATTTTGCAATTTGTTCAGTTTTTAGTTAAATTAAAGTATTATTAAAATAATTAATACTATTTGTGCAACAGCTCTGCATTCTAAGGTCATGGAAATTTACTGAAGTCATGAAAATGTTGTTCCAATTAAGTTCTGTGCAAACCCTTTTCTCCTTTTTAATACCCTTCAGAATTTCCAACTAGTTTTTCCAAAATACTAGTAGTCTTTGTAGTGTCTGGTGCTACAGAAATACAGCTATATATTTAAATTGCTATGAGTTTTGAAAACATAACCAAGTAAAAAATTGTTCCTCTCACACTTGTTGTATATGTGATGATCAGCATAATATTTTAAAGTATAATTTTAAACTATTTCAGTGGTACCCAAAATCGTGAAGTTATAAACGTAGTTTTAATAACTTACATTCTTGAAAGTATCTAGCTTACATATCTTCACCCTGTTGAAATATTGATTACTTCTTGATTACAAAAAACTTTACTCACTCACAAGGAGAATATAGTGGCACTCGAAAGCATAGTTGACAATAGTTCTATAAGAGGAGACAGACATCCTCCAATCTTCATCTGGCTATAGTGATTGAAATGCAGATGATTTACGTTTATTGGCCACAGATGTTTAGACTAAGTGCCACTCTTTTCTAACTTGTCTAATGGTCTTCACCAGGTATGGCAGGCACCGTGTACTTCTTGGCTGATCTACTGGAACCAGGATCCGCCATGTTTCCTGCATTTGAACTGAAGGACTGAAGATGCTTGCTTGTATTGAAGACACAATGCTAACACCTAACATCTTAACTTAACTAACATTCAGCTGATAAACTGTGAACACTTGCAACTTGCTGCAAGCTTGTTACCAGAGAAATATTTTAGAAGCATATATATAAGCTGTTCTCGAGATTTTGCAAGACGGGCTGGAACGGGAGGTTCTTGCAGTCTGAGAACTGAATCCACTGGATTGACACTGTTCTGAAGCACACATAGTTAATTAATACTGGCAATTTCTGAACATTTCTGATGGGCATGGTGTGCCCCAGATTTACCTGGCAGGCAGTGGCACACTCCAAATTTACTTTTTCATTAACCCCTATTGAACTATCGAGAACCGACAGATAAAGAGTACCAGCAGGCTACCTGCCATGACAGTATAGTCAGAATTACATTAATTTCTTTAGTGGAGGGGTAAAACATGGCTAAAGTCACAATTGTAGCTGAAAATCAAATGCTTTATAACAAACAAGAAGATATCTCCGGGCCGTATGCATGGTGCATTTTGTACTGCACTGCCACATTTTTTAGAAGTGTAAACCACCAGTGACCCCCAGGCTTTTGTATGAGACTATTTAACTAGCAGTGCAGGGCCATAGCAGTTGTCTTGGTTAATTGATTTATCAATCCTAAACATCCTATAAAGGCATTAAAGAGAGGTGATTAAAAACAGACCCTCCTAATAGCTCGCACGAATTTTGGCTCTTGTTGACTTTGCCTGGGTTTTAAAATTTGTCTCAGTGGCTATGGCCTTGCGGTAGTTTGGTTTTCACAACATTCTTATACCATATATGGAAAGTGGTGACGTCATCAACCACACCAAAGTTATTAATAAAATTTTTTGTAAATCAAAAAATGTTTTCTGTAAGCTAAACTCCTCCAGCATAAAAATATTGTGCGCAAACAGAGCTTTAATGTGCGAAAAAAGTAAATATTTAATAATTATATTAAATAAAGTTATAAATCAGTCTAATAGATGCAATAAAGGCAGCAAGTTTCTCCACTGGTACCAAGCTGTGAACTCCAACATGGGTGGAAACCAAGGAACTACAGGCCCTGGGAAATATCTGCCACAGAACACTGTTTGATCTCTTCAAACTCTTGTTCTCCAATACCCAATTGTTCTGCAAGTTTGGAACACCTCAACCATAGTTCTGACAGTATTGGTGACAGTGTGTCAGTCTTGTCATAGCTGAAGTGCCCTCTACTACATAAGTGCGACTTACAGTCCGAGTGACCTAGTTGACATTGATCTTCATTAGCTACACTGCCTTTAACTAAGTCCAAATTTTGTCTCTGTTTACAGCAAGGATGAACCTGAGAATCGTTTTTAGCTCGACAAGAGTCACAACTTCCCTGACAGACGCATGTAGCTTCTTCCTTGTAGCCTTGCATTTTCCCTTCCAGTTTGGCTAAGCGTTCCTTCACTTCCTGCTTTTGACTTGTTTCTAGTTCAAGTAATAAATTGTTCAGTTCTTGTGACACCATGTCATCCTTTTCTGTTTTAATAGAAGATTTCGTTGACTGTGCAAAGATCAGAAGTGCACTAGATTGAAAAGCAAAAATGGAATTTGAGTGACCTGTCATGCAACATTTTTACCTTTAGGTGGCAACCACCTGTTTCTCATTTTTATATGCCACTGAACTTTATGAAAGGCTTATGCAGATGTCATGGCAGATTGCTGACAGTTATTGCAGGCTGATGTTAAAACAACTTTTAAGCTTATCAACCCTTATAATCCCATTGCAATTTGGTTTCCTTTTAAATACAGGGCCTCAAATACAACCCTCAACCCTGTTTTAGTATTCAACTGCATTTTACACAAAAGTGAGTTCAGTGACCCCCATTTTTATTGCCTTAAAATTGTTTCCACAACAAGGAGAACATTATTTTGAGAACATTTTCAAAAATTCTGTGAATAGCTTTTGGTGCCACCTTAATTTGTCTGAAATTTTAAGGTGGCACCAAAACCTATTCACAGAATTTAAAAAGAAATTCCTTAAATGTTGTACTTGTTGACACAATACAAAACGGGGGTCACCGAACTCATTTTGTGTAAAATGCAGTAGAATACTAAAAACAGGGTGTATTTGAGGGCCAGTAAAGTTGCCATGGAAATGAGAATTGCGATGGGAGTAAAACAGCTCATAAAGCCCGAGTGAAAAGTTGTTGTAACACCAGCTCCTAATAACTTGCAGCAATCTGCCATAAAATCTGCATAAGTCTTTCATAAAGTTAAGTGGCATAAAACAATGAAAAACAGGTCCGAGTTAACCCTAACTAGCCCGGGCTTTTTTGAGGTGTCACAGCCGGGGGGGACTTTGCCCCCTCCATAACTTCTTTAATATTAAACAGAATGGAACGAAACTTTGCACAATTGTTAAGCATGATAAAATGTATGTGATTATGCTTTTAGCATTCACTAATTGGCTATGACATCATAATGTGTTTGCGCTTGTGTTTGTATTTGTGTTTGTGATCATGCTTGTGTTTGTGCTTGTGCTCATGTTTGTGTTTGTGTTCATGCTTGTGTACATGCTCGTGTTTGTTCTCATGTCTGTGTTTGTTTGCATTTGCATAATTTACGTTTGCATTTTGCTCATCACATGTTTGTGCTCATGTTGTGCTTGTGTTTATGCTCATCACATGTTTACTCATGTTTGTGCTCATTACATGTGTCTTCATCACATGTGTGTTCATGTTGTGCTCGTGTTTGTGTTCATCACATGTGTGTTCATGTTGTGCTCGTGTTTTTGCTCATCACATGTGTGTTCATGTTGTGTTTGTGCTTGTGCTCATCACATGTGTGTTCATGTTTGTTTTGTACAAATACAGACACATGATTGTATACAACTGAACACAAGCACAAATGTGTACTGTAATTAGGCTCAACTTTGCTTCATTTTGAAGATGGCGGAAGGTTTTTAACTTCTATCAAATTATGGAGATCAGCTTTTTACATACCTTAAAACTCCTCTCAACTGTGACCAATAAGAAACAATTCTGGAACAGTTTACAAAGCCTCTGTTAAACCCTTCTTGCAAGGCAGACTCTTCTCCTTCTGCAAGTCCTTCCCGGTAGCCAGCCTAGCAAAGTACAAACAAATGGGAAAAACAGTCTAGTCACTAACCCTCTCAGCTTCGAGCGCTACAATACTTCTGAATATTATAAAAATCTTATAGAAAAGTGCGAACTTTCTTTGAAATTTTGTGGGATATTTTTATATTACAAAAAAGTTTGAAAATAATTTCATACCCCTCCAAAAGATGAAAATGTCCAAAACATGTTCAAATGCAAAAATATCGCTTATTATGCAGAGTTTAAATCAGAGCTGGATTCTGACATATCAGCATGAATGTTATCCAAGTCAATGCAGGCCCATAGACTGGTTTTTATTTGAGGGGGGTTGTTATTGGGTTAAAGAGGGCCACCATTTAGTATCTTTGTGAGTGCCAAAGGTGCAAGTAATGAGGGAGATGCAGGGGCGTGCCCCCAGAAAGTTTTGAAAATTATGTTATCTGAAACGGTATTTCCTGCATTTTGTGAGCATTTTCGAGTTACTCCATAAGAACTTAATTTACTATATTTTAACTCCACAAAGTCGACAAGTTTACATGCTTTGATTTATCTCAGTGCGTAATTTTGAAAAAAATGCGACAAACTTGGCAGAGAAGCAATTCCAATTCAAGCCTACTGGGATATGAAGTCAAGCATACTCCATTGATATTTCTTCAACTTCAACTCAAGGTACATGTAGCCAAATTAAATATCACAAACAGGTTCCAAAATATGAACAAATTTTGAAAAAATAATAATCATGTCGTAAGAAAATTACAGAAAATCTGGGCACTTGATATATACTTTCAAAGTTCCAGACATACTGACACAGGGTCTCCTCCCGGGGGGGGGGTAAGGTTTGGAAAATATAATTATTAATTTTCATCATCTGGTATGTTTTAGGTGTTTGCTTCTAAAGGCCAAAGCAAAGTGTTAAAAAACTGTGTATTTTTAGGCTCTGGTATGCTACTTAGAAAGTTTGGTTATCACTGCAATTCCCTCGCATCCACAAAAATCTTGGTATTTTTGGGGGTGATGTATTTTCTAGGTGAGGTATTTTTTAGGCATTACAAAACCACGTCGAACAAAACTGGGCTTTAAGTAAAACAATAGGTACCCGCAAAGTTTGCGGGTAAAAATTTGCATAGAAAAAATTAGCATTGTCACCTCAACAAAAGGTCAGACCATATATTGACATGCCTGCTCACGCATTACACAGTGTAGCAAAAAACAGTCATGTGTGGGATTGCGCAAAGCATTTAGTTATAGATTATAAATAACTAAGTCACCACGGACTGTTGTAGCAAAAGTTTGTTTGAGTTAAAGATTGACTTGAATAACAAATGTGTTTATAATGACTGTTGACCACGACTGCATGGACTTGAGGTTTTGAGTTTCATGGATTCAATAATGATTTTGTTTATAATAACTGCGGACCACGGACTGCTATTGCAGCAGTTTCATAGATTATAAATAAGTGGCCACGGAGTTTATTGTTGAATTTGTTTTGAGCTTTTGAGTTTCACGGATTGAATAAACGAATTTGTTTATAGCAGTAGCAGGAGTTTCATAGATTACAAATGAGTGGCCACGGACCACGGTAGCAAACATTAATTTGAAGAGTTCGGTGCATAAACAACCTATTAAGTTACCTTTCTTGGTTAATTTTTTAAATTCATGGAATTCTTGCACTTTTATGAACCTAAAATGTCTGGCAGGACTATATTAGCAATACTAAAAAGTTTGTAGGATCTACCATGACTATAAACCCTCCAAATTGCTGATAATGTTGCCATTTTTAGTTAGAGAAAAAATTTCAGCATTAAATGGATCCACCACATGGTGGAACCCTAACTTAGCTA
>JANVCK010134093.1:0-11334 GCA_026546655.1 Epizoanthus illoricatus
CCTTCTCTGCTACTTCCCACCCTTTATAAATCAGTGGAAGTGAACCTGTTCTTCTATTTCTGAAAGTCCTGCTCGCATCCTTTGGTTTCTGCCTGCCCCATTGTCTAGGTTCCTGCCCCTTCTTGTTATGTTCCTAGGATACCCTCTTCCCCATGTTCCTGCCTCCTGAATCAGGTTCCTTCCCCTGCCCCCTATGAGGGTCTATTATAGGGGATCACACTCTCCGCAAACCATATCACTTTTCCTTTTAGACCGTCGACCGCTTACGCTATTTTCTTCAAAAACCATAACCACCGCTTTTTTACAAATTTCTTAACCGTAAACTGGCTAGAAAATGACGACTTAACCGTAATCTGACCTAAAAAATGAGCAGAAACCCGAAACTACCAGACTATAATAGACCCCCTATCCCCAGGTCCCTATCCCCTTGTCCCCAGGTCCCTATCCCCTTGTCCCTATCATGCTTTCCAGGTTGTAAGTCAGTGAACTAGATACTTGATCAAGAATAACCTCTGGTACCCAGGGTACCCTCTTTTTGCCTCTTACTATACGGGGGGGGGGGTCAAAGGGTTCGAAGGAATCCCCTCCTAGTACTTCAAAATATTTGGAGTGACACATGTAGGCATTATACCATTTAGAGCTATGGGCCTACACAAACAAACCCCTCCAAAGACAACCCAGCTACACAGGCCTGAACTGTGTCCCACCTTGACAGCCATGCATGAATCACAAGTATATTAGTTTGTGGCTTGCATGGGTACAAATCACTTGAGCTGATTATTTTTCAATCATAATCATGGTTCCACACTCATTGTTATGACTGTAAGTGCAATGTGATCCCATCTTCCATGTATCATAAATTTATATCAACCACTAAATTATACGGTATGACATGTCATGCCTCATCAAGTCAAACTGGTGTATTCCTGGCTCATCACACCTCCATGTCTGAGTTAAGTCACTTTTGTAATAGTTCAGCATTATCCTGAAAATATCCATTCTTCTTCCAATGTCTGTGTGGTAAACTGCCTCAGCTGGGATCCAGTTTTTCATTTGTTACTTTTCTTTTCAGTCTCATCTTCTGGTAACCCAAAAAGATGTGTGGTAATATATGGTCCGCCAAGCCCAATACCAATACCAAGAAAACCAATCAGTAGCCTTTGACGTTTGGGTAGCTTCTTGTAACTCTGCCAAAATCCCATCCTGTAATATGGTTTGTCTGGTTTGTATGTTAACTTGCGAAAAAACCCTTCCGATTCTCCCAAGCCTCGACTCCACGAAATGAATGTCAGCGGTATCACCCAAGGCGCATGAGCATTTGGTCGCAACTCTCTCCTTCGCGGTTCTTCGGAGAGTTTGTTATACCGGCGAGTGGGAACTTTATTGGCATTTTGCAGGTATAAAAACGGGCCGAAATGACAACAAGAAGCACGGATTCACGGATAAGGTATTACAAGTATAAAGACAAAGATGTTGGGGTAAGTGAAAATGTGTAGTAGTTGCAATTCAATCGATTGGCGCGGAGGTTTGAAATGAAGTGAAGTCAGAAGTATTAGTATGTACGTACGTGCCAGACTGTTTTCGAACATGTGGATTACTGCGGCTCAAAACTTCATTGTACCTTCTGCATAATTTTTTGGAGATGTAAGATTAGGAGCTTAGCGTATCTGAATTGTTCACGGTGGTTTTATTTGAGTGAATGCGTTTGATGTAGAGCCGAGGACGCGGTTTCTGTGTTTTGAAAACTGTACCATTAATCGTTATGTTCTGTTCATTACTTGTCAACGGTGTCGACCATTTCCTGCAACTGCAATAAGTCACTACGATCAGTTTCAGTTTTAGAAGTGATTTATGTTCGTCCCTGATTTGTATCATATCGTCCAAGAAAACCAAGAAGTTTTCTATCGTCGAACGTTTCTGAAAAATTAGATGAATTTGTGCGAACTTTGCGCACATTAGTCGACGCACAACATGTGTCGCTTGAAGGTTTCATTAATTTGTTTTCCCGCTTTATGCAGTTATATATATAAAGAGATTGTTGGATTCACAGTTTATAAATGTTATTAACAGTATTAAAGAGAGCCAAAATAAAATTCTAACTGAATTACTGGCACATTTAACAGCGATATTATTTGTAAGAAAACTAAAACAGTAGCCGCGCGTTCAAGAATGCTCAGATTGCAGTCTTGGACTGTTTTAAAAAACACACAATGTAATAATATCTGTTACGATAGAAACTTGATAATAGGTTGATTATGTGGATGATGTACTGAAAAGTGACACAGAAAAACAGCAAGGATTTTGCAGAGAGACTATTTGGTTGTGGGCAAATCCCCATGTCATTATAATAACTTTATTTAATGAGGGGTAAGACATTTATAGTGGTGTCGATGACCCAGTGGTTTCCATGATGTTCCTTAAACTAAATTAAATATATATCTGAAAGGTAAAATAAGTATTAATAGGAAGGGAAAACAAAAATAGTAATGACATGCTAATCACAATTAATAGATGCGGGAAATCATTGAATGGGGATGCAGGACTTGCATAAATTATCTTCAGTGGATTTTTGTTACAGATCTGAAATCCATGTGATGTTCTTAGATGTTTTAAATTTTATTACTTACAGTAATCTTGCCTATAATAAACATTCCAATCCTCACGATTTTGGAGTTTCTTGATTTGATGGCATCCTCATACTGTTCAGATTTATACTGAATTTTTTTTTGGGGAGGGGGGATGGAATTGCCTCCCCATCTTTGACTTTCTTATTTATATGCTAACAACTTCCTATTCGGCATGTTAAATAATGGGATGGATCAAATTAAAGTTGATATGTTACGTTTTTCGCTGTGAGGGTGGAAGGCAAAAATTCATAACATATCAAATTTTAATTGATTAATCCCATTGTTTGGCCTACTTATCGACGTAGAAGACATATTTTTATAAGCTAGTCTACCAGAGTTTGTTTATTGGGCATGCTAGTTAATTGTTATTCCATAATATCATTAATTTGATAATTGGTAGTTTTACTTATGATATGTGATGTCACAAATCTGCCATCATGGATTTTAAGGCTGTCATCTTGTATTTTTGATGATGTCAGAAAATATATTTAAGCAATTTGAAAGAAAAACAGAAAGGCAAAAAATGATATTATGTCAGTGAATCTATGATTTCCAAGCACAAATCCCAAAATAAATTCGGGGTTTGTACTCCCCTCCCCTCCAGAAATCCTGGAAAGTCCTGGAAATGCCCTGGAATTTTAAGCTGATGCCTGGAAAACTGAAGCAAAATACTTTTATTTCAAATTATATATAAAAGGATTTAAAAAATTAAACAAAATATCAAAAAATTGTCAAAGTACCCCTTGAAAACTCCTGGAAAAAGTTTGAAAAATGCCATGGAAAGTCCTTGATTTTTGAAGGTATGAAGGTATATGAATGTAAACTAGACTTTTCTTTTTGGCAAAAGTATCAATCAAGAATATGGTTGCCATGGCAATGAAAGGGTTGTGTACATATGACTGACACACCAAATTGTCTGCAGAAAAGGATTCTGTTATGGAATGGTATTAGCAAATTTTGTGTGACAGGCTGATTCAGCACCCTAGCCCAGTTAACAATAGGATTAAAAGGGTTATGTGGCTGTAAATTCAAAGTGGAAGAAAGTTATCTCAGACACAGTAATTCAGTTCATTCCAAAGTGGTTGCAGGAGTTTATGCAGCTGCAAACTAAATTTAATTTGATAGATAGACAAAACTTTAAAGTCCTTTTTGTGGGGAGGGCGAAGTTGACAGACACCTAATCTGAATATGGCTGCCATTGCATGAAGTTGAGGTTAGTCAGTCCTCAGTCACACCAGCTAGTTTGATAATGCCTAAATTCACTTGTCATGAACCATTTTGTGTTGCTTGATGGGCCACAGGCAATGAGACAGAGAAGGAATGAGGTGACTGTAGAGCTGCGGAAGGCAAAGAGAGAGGACCATGTATTGAAGAGAAGAAATGTCCCTGCCGATATTGCTGATGACAAGGATGATAAACTGCAGGTACTGTCCTCTTGGTTTGTTTTGCAAGTGTGACCAGCAGGTGTCTGGCCCTGGTTGTTCAAAGACTTGATAGTGCTATCCAGCAGATAAATCCTTATCCAGCAGATAGTTGTTAACTATTTAGCTTACTTTATACACTGGATAAAGAATTACAGATATCCACTAGATAATGCTATCCACTCTATGAACAACTGGGGCCGAGATTAAAACTCAGAACTGGATTACGAGTCTACCTTTTACAGTGTTTGTATGGACTCTGGTGCTTCACTTCCATCTCCATTGCTAGTGCAAACCAGGCTTTAAAAACTCCCATGTTTCTTAATTCTCCTTACTAGTCGCAAGTCTCAATATTTAAGAAAGTACAGTGGAACCCCATTAATACAGCCACCAATGGGCCATAAAAATTTGGACATATTAACAGGGTGGTAGTCTGGATAATTTAGTGGTCTAACAAGAGAAATTGCTGCCAATTATCATTGTCATTATTCTCATACCCAAACTGGGACAGAGAAGTTAAATTGTGTTATTAACCTGGGGCAGAGAGGGTTATATGTCACTACAAGGGGGAGAAACATAGGTTCTGTTTGTTGCATAATAGTTACTGTTTTAGAAATTGGGGTTACAGATATAGACTAAAATTTTGGTTTCAAGTTTAAAAGTTTTGAACTTGAAACCAAAATTTTTGCCTGTATTTATAGCCTCAATTAGCTCTCTTTGTTGGCTAGCATATGTTTTTGTTCATAATTATATTCTAGATGCTAACCAAACTACATTGTATTTTGCAGACTACAAGCCTGCAAAGTATAGTTGAGGTGAGAAACATTTCTATTTTGCTCATGGCCAGTTATATCTATAGTTATGGCACTGTGCACTAGCTGTATACTAGGAGGAAGTCATTGATGGAAGAACAGTACTGAAAGCCTACTTGATGTAAAGTTCACTTACACCTTGCTTATACATGTATGTACTACATGTTGAGAAAAAGAAGGGCTGGATATAAATGTGGGAATAGTCAGGAATTCTAATTACATTAGTTGCTTTTGTTTTTGAGGTATGCATGTGCCCTTCCTCCCCCCTCCCCCTCACTGTCTGATAGGTTAGTATCGAGACAAAAATAAGAAATAAGAACAAAAAGGAGAGCTGAAGGGATAGATAACAAGACTTTCCTCACATTTGCTTGTCCTTTCTCACTGAGGGCATGTTCCATTTGTTGGGTTGGGCCGGCCCGAGAGAACTGGTTCTGGCCATCGTAAATGGAAAGATCAAGGCATGTGCAAGCATTGTTCCCGCCAAAACTCATCAAATTCCCATGCCCATGCCATCCAGAACAAAAAAACCGAGCGGCTCTGATCCATGAGCAGGGCTAGTTCGGCCAGAACCAGTTCCAATAGTTGTCACATTCCATTTGAGAACTGACTGGTCGGGCCAGACACCCTAACAAATGGAAAGTGCCCAAAGATAGAAGTGTGGAGGAAGAACAAAGTACAGAAAAGTCAAAACAAAAATTGAGGGGATGGCACTACTTTTGCTACTGTTTCCCATTTTACCATACGGTGATAGAAAGTTGTCATGATGTTATGTGCAATTAATTTTCAGAATGCTGCTAGTTCAAATCCGACCACTCAGCTGGGAGCCGTACAAGCTGCAAGGTCAGTCAAATGTATTGATTCACGACAATCTGCTATTCCAACTCATAGCACCCTTGGTGTTTGCTTTGTGAAGTTATGATTTGACTAGAGAGCAAACTGCTTTCTTTGGTTGAGGGGTGGATAGAGTGATGCATGTATTTGTGGAATGAGGGGGGGGGAGTGGTGGGTGTTACATAGACATAGAGGACACAGTTGCTATGTACATTTTTCTTTCATAAATATTTTATTTCTGGAGACAGAGGTTACAGGCTTTGCCCTCTTTGAAAGTTGCAAAAAATTTCATTCTCACCAAATTTTAGTTGAATTTCCAAACCACTTAATACAATTTAATAATGTTGCAATTTCGGAGCTTTTCCTGTGCATGTATGTATGTTGTATATTCCTGTTGTATACTATGTTGTAGAGGATATCATCAATATTCTGTAGAAACACAAGAAATGACAAGCACACTGAAAGAACTAAGTCATAGTTATTATAATTCAAACTGTTTGAAAGTGCTGCATGAATTTATGAGTTTGTATGTGTTGTCAATAATGCTCGTGGAATGCTAGACCCCTCTATAGTTAAGTAAGTAAGATTTGTTACTCTCAATTTGATTCTCCAAGAACAGATAAAATAGCATGAAATTGTCTTCCTTTACAGTTGATGTCATCCAAAATTCTTCGATTTTTTAAGAATTTGAAGAACTTGAGCTAAACACACTCCAAATTGCTCCCTTGTTTTTTGCTGCCAGTAATGTTGATTGGTTCTATTTACTAATGTTGGCTGATTATGTTTTTGCAGGAAGTTGCTTTCAAAAGACAGAAGTCCTCCAATTGATGAATTAATAGAGTGAGTGTTAACTGTATAATGTTATATTACAGTTTTGGTAAATTTATTGTAGCACTGACTGTATGAAGATGTGAACAAATGCTTATTAACTTATTAATGTATTTTGATAGAATGATAACAAGCTTCAACTACAAGTGTCTGGTACATGTGTGAAACTTAAATACTACATTTTGGTATTTGTTTTCTAGATAAATATTTTATTTTGTTTCTTCTTTTTCCTAGGTCTGGAATTTTACCAATTTTAGTTGAATGCTTGCAAAGAGATGATAAGTAAGTGTTATCTGTGTTTTGAGTTGTGGTAAGGCCAAAGGGAAAAAAATGTGTGTTTCCAGTTACCCAACTGCCCCTAAATTTTGTCTACCAACCCTAAACTTTTTGGAGCAATGTCAGTATTATAATTTTCACATTTGGACGGATGTTCTGGATTTCAGTCTGCCAAATTTTGTAATGCATCCTCAGTACACTTGGTGAATATGAAACACATCTATCAGGGCCACTCAAGTATCAGCATATCAGGAGGAGGGTTATGTGAGGGGGGCTACCCTAACGGTTGTCAGTTAACAAAATAGCTTTTTGATGTGTAAAATTTTAGGTCAGTTGACCGTTGACAGTTAACTTATAAAAAGACCCTATTTCATAACAAAGTGCATTATACAAGAGTTTCTGCCATATTTGGCATAATAACAAAATATTTTTCCTACCTACCTACTAAAATTTTGAAATGTCTTTCTCAAACTCATTAATTATTCATGATCTGTATGGCCAATCAGCGTACTAGATTTAGACAGGTGCACAAGTCTTGAAGCAGTGTCAAACACTTTTGAGTGTTTGAACCAATTTCCAACCCTAGGGATAAAGATATCTTATTCTAAATATTTAGAAGGCAAAACTGCTGTATGATTATTATAAAAATAATTTTTCTCTTTTTTTTTGTGCCAAGAGTGGGACTTGAACCCCTTGGACTACTTCATTACTTTTTTATTACCACTACACTACCACTGCACTATCTAGTCGATTACACAATCAATCACACAAATTGTGAACGGCACTTGTATCAACCATTTGAATAATGTATTATGCAAAACATTTATCACTGACCATAAAATTCTTTCGTGGACTATGTGATAATATTCTATTCATTGGAGAAGTTATTTCAAATATTATTTGTAAAATGTAAAAGGAAACATGTGTGTTTTATTTTGGCCTAATGGAGTTGAAATGCTAAATAAAATAGACTATAGTCTACTGGTTAGGAATATCTGAACTTTATTTACCAATACCATCACAATCCATATTTTGAGGTTGCTAGTTGTAGTTAATATTAATTTTGGTCTCCTAGGAAAACTTACCCTGATAACAGTGTGTTTCACGTTTGAGAAGACACTGTTATCATTGTGTGGAATACTGGAAAAATTGATTTGTGTAACAAGGATTACATACATGTACATGCTCACTGCTAAATACTTTGTCACCAGGCCATCATTACAGTTTGAGGCAGCCTGGGCACTCACTAACATAGCTTCTGGAACGTCACGACAAACTCAGGCAGTTGTTGGTGCCGGTAGGTTGATGGTCTTGTTACTGAACTTGACTTACAGTGTGTTGCGCACAAGGTGTCTTGGTAGTTCTGTTGTTGTAAACTATTGTGTTCAAAATATGAAATAAAAGTGTATATATTGTGTATACTTTTTTTATTTAGTTTTAATAAATATTGATCAAAGATTGTTTATTCCAGTACTGATGAAGTTGTTACCTCTCCCTAGGTGCTGTTCCACTATTTATGAAACTATTGATCTCTCCCCATCAAAATGTCTGTGAGCAAGCCGTCTGGGCCCTTGGGAATATCATAGGTAGGACTGTGTGCTGCAACCTGTTTTGATGCCGAAACTTCAAGTTGTATTATAAGATATCACAAAGGTTTGGACACAGTGCAATATTGCATACAATGGCTAAATTGCATTATGTGTCCATGTCTACAGACATGTCGTGTTGCAGAATATTTAATACAAATAGAAATGTACCTAATACCTGTCACTATTAATTACATAACTATTAATAATGCATCTCACCACTTGTCCAGATTTGATCAGAATTGCCCCAATGTTGATATTTCCAGACAACAAAAAATTGGAATGTTCCAGTTTCCACAAGAGAAGGAAAGAAGAAAGTAAAATAGAAAGGGTGCTATTTAAACTCTCTTTACTATGCCCCGTACTTTCATAATAAAACAAGTTATGAACATTATTTGACCCTTGACCGAAGACTTTTGTTTTTCAATTTTAATAATACCAAGCTATTTAGTTTTGATTTTGGGATTCAGCAACTAAAACTGGATATAGTAAGTTTTTTTACTACGAAGGTGGTGTTTCAAGTGCTAGCCCCTGTTTTAGAAACTGGTCTAACAGTATTGACTTTGAATTGAAATTGTAAGTAGAAGATGGATGTGCTGCATTTCTAACTTGTCCTTACTAGTCTCTATACATTTCTCATAAAACAGTTTGTGAGAATTTGGTAATTCTACTGAGAGAACTAGCTGTTCATGATCAGCTCCAATATTGGCATTATCAAGTTACTCATAATTGTTTTTATTGATATGGTAAGGAGAAGATAAACTCATGTTGATAAGCTTACTGGGACCGAAAGGGTTAACAGCTACCAATATGTCTATGCTCATTTACACATATGCATGTGTTTAGATTCTTTTATTTTAAAGAGAATTGTTGTTCATTTTCTTCTCCAATATCCCATCCAGGTGATGGACCCACATTAAGAGATTATGTAATCAATCATGGTGTTGTAAAACCACTACTGCAGTTCGTTAATCCTAGTGTACCAGTAAGTATGATTTTGCTATAAAATTATGCCGTTTACTGCCACACAGTTGACTCTGACAGTACATGTAGCTGAGATCTCTCTGTTAATGAGTGCTTGAACATGTTAATTGATAGCAAGTATGTTATTCTATCTCTGTTGCAACAGATCACATTTCTAAGAAATGTGACGTGGGTGGTCGTAAACTTGTGTCGGAACAAGGATCCTCCACCTCCCATGGATACAATACAAGAAGTGTTACCTGCTTTGGCGCTTTTGATTCACCATTCGGATCTTGATGTGAGTATGCTGCTTTAACAGATAAACTGCACCTTATTGCCATTGTGATACTACACATACTACTACTTACTTACATAGATTACCTACATGACATTAATCATGGGAGTGGGAGTGGGAGTGGGAGTGGGGGATTAAGAGAAAGTGATAAGACATGTGTTTTGCTGACTCCTACCTCACCCCTCCACTCCTGTGTAGCTGCTATATGGGCTACCCCTCACCACCATTGATTTTGCCCAAGATCGTAGTCCGGGTTCAAATGAGCACTATTACCATGTTGAACTCATTTTATCAAATAAGTTTGATGTTAGTTCTCATGACCATAGCTTTACTGTAGCATGTTTTAAACAGGCCTTAGCTATACCAATAAGGTGATAACATAGCTTGCATTGAACTTGTGCCTTCCAGATTTTAGTGGATACGGTTTGGGCATTGTCATACTTGACAGATGGGGGCAATAATCAGATCCAGGTATGTTAACAACCACATATAAATGCTAACCCTTCCAACTTTACTCTCTATATACTGGTTTTCACTTTACAAAGGTCACAATGGATCATCACCAAGCTACTTATCAAACCTCCTAACTCTGTACAGTCCTTCGTGTGTTCTCAGATCTTTCATCCAAAAACCTGCTAACTGTACCATAAGCTTTTCGTTCCTCACTATTGCCCTTCTGATGTACACATATTACACAGTAAAGAATAATTTTTCATTCTGGGTATGGGGCCCTCTGTCTCTCCCCCTCTCCCCTCCCCAGACGTAAACCCCCTCAAAGTCCTTTTAAAGTTACACAAGCCCCAAACTGAGGGAACCTGTTACAATTTTTGTGACTTTCTTGACTAATGTATCTTTCCTCTGCAGGTTGTTATAGACTCTGGGGTCGTACCATTTCTAGTTCCACTGTTGAGCCATGCAGAGATAAAACTGCAAGTAAGTGAGACTGCACAATGTAACACTAGGAGAAAACCACTTATCCTCAACAAGGATCCAAATACAAATCTTATCCATTTAATTAGCCAGCTACTGTTGGCATCTCATTTTCTACAACAACAGGCAATCGTCTGAGGTTTGCTTTATGTGATCTGAAGAACTAGGAAAAGGTCAACAGGAGACCTGTCTACAGTAGAATAAGACAGTATGTTTTTGTACACTGTGTGGCTTTATATGTCACACTTTCTTGGCAAATGTGGACACAAGGCAGGGTTTGTATCCTTTCTGGAAAACCTAGAATGTCTTGAAAATAATATTTATTCACCCTTGAAAGTCCTTCAATGACTTGAATAGATTTAGATATAATGAATTCCTGGACACTGAAGTAAAGTCTTGGCACTGTGGTTAGTTGTGTGGACATTTATTACAGAGCAGTATGATTTATGTGGAAGTTTGTCATGAATGAGATTATAGGTAGTTTGTCATGTTATCAAGGACGTGTTTAAGTGTTATCATATATTGCAAATGGAATGGAAGTTTCTATTTTTGTTTAAAATTGTGAATTTTGGTAGTTACCATTGAAACAAAGTTTGGTGGTTTCAAAAAAAGTAACAAGACTTTGGAGATTTGTTCAGTCTTCATCCTAGCTGTACCGTTGGTATTAAGTAGCACTGTCTGGTATATTGGACCATACACTCAAGGTTACACACCTGGGTGGGGAATATGACATTTAAATTGATCCTTGAGTACTTTTTTGCTATG